>JBBBDQ010000337.1:5670000-5742500 GCA_037127315.1 Ascarosepion bandense
ATAACCGTGTTCTTTTAAATGTCGGAATATATTTGAATTTTCATTTAAGTGCAACGTCAGACGCCGTGAGAGCGAATTTGTAGTATGGCCAATGTAGATATTATTGAGGTTGTTAGAGATACATTCTCTAAATGGACATTTGAATTTATAAACTACTTTGGTTTTTTGCAAATCACCAACGGTGGGGTAAGAGTCGTTGCGGACGAATGAATTGGATGTAGTGGATTTTGTGTAATATATAATAAATTTAATACTTTTGTTAGAGTCTGTCGGAGAAATATTAGTGTTTATGAGGGTTTTTTTTAGGATATTTTCATCTACTTGGTAGTTGGAGTGCATCTGGCTACAGTATAAGAGAGTGATATGTTTGGGATTGGTTGGGCTAATATCATGTGTTGGTTTTTCCATGTTAAGCTTTTTAAGAAAATATCGTATTTGTTCATCAACTATGTAGTTGGGAAAAGTGTGTGTTTTATGTTTTTTAGTTCACTGTGGAAGATCTGATTTGTAGATGAATTGGTTTCTGCACGATATAATAGATTTTTTATAATGGCTATATTGTACTAGTGGGGGCATTCACTAATATAATTGTGTGGAGGGATTTTTGTTAGTGGGTTTTTTATACGGTGAGATAGTGAATTTATTGTCATCAGTGTTAATTAATATGTCAAAGAAAGGAATTTTGTTATCATTGCTAAGTTCATAAGTGAATTTTAATAAACTCATAAACCTAACTATCCTCTCTGCCTTATCATATCTCAAATTCCTACTCCTGTATACCAGTTAACTAAACATATTAACCAGCTTATCACACCCTACCTTCCAAGTAAATACAGCATAAAGTCAACCCTAGAGGCAATCCAAATCCTCAAGAGTGAAAAACCTAATAATGAAATCATAGCTTCACTTGATGTGGAAAACATTTTTACTAATGTACCCGTCAGTGAAACTATTAATATAATTATAAGAAATGTTTACAGTAATCCTTCATTACCCCCACTCAAAATTAATCCCAACATCCTAAGAAAAATTCTAATAGCTTGTACTACTGAAGTGCCTTTTGTTGATCCAAACAACACTATATATATACAACGTGACGGAGTCTCCATGGGTTCAGTGCTTGGTCCGACTTTTAGTAATTTCTACATGTCTAACTTTGAAAATACTACCTTTGCAAAATTTAAAAAAACATCAATATATCTACGATATGTTGATGATATCCTACTATTAATTAAAAATACCGACGAAATCCTACAACTTCAAAAACAGTTTCAAAATAACTCAGTTTTAAAATTCACTTATGAACTGATAAAACGTACATACTTGAACAAGAAAATAATAAAAAGAAACTCAAAATCCTCGAAGCAATCTACATTAAACAATTTAAACCTGGTTTGAATACGATCAATTTTGATATTTCCAATAACGTACTCAAATGCTTGTAATCAGATCAGGGAGCACAACGCCACTATTTTGTCACTGCCTTCGGCCATCCGCCACGGTAGGGATGGGCTTATATTTTCAATTTAATTCTCTTTATTGTTAATAACTTAAATGTTCTATGTTTACTGTGTGTTAATATTTATTCTTTGAGAATGGCTTATGTGATCCGAAAGCCTAGACCCGATAAAAAATCAACAATTACTGTGATTTTTTGTTGTCTTTCAATAATATCACCATCAAGTATATCAGACGGTACGAACGGATCCTACACAAAAGTAATAGACAAAACTTGTCTATATTATTCAATGAAACCTGCCTTCATGAAAAAATGCTGCCAAAATACACACAATTTATATATATATATATATATATATATATATATATATGTCTGTATGTATATATATATATATATATATATATATATATATATATATATATAGTTTAATACAACGAAGTAAGGGGAATTGATATTAGTGGTATTAGTGGTATTATTAGTGGTATTATTAGTTGTAATCCGTGATGTGAGCTTATGTAAAAAAACCAGAGTGGTTCACCAATCTCGGACTGACGCGGCAGCGGTTATCAAAGTATCGTTCCAACAAACGTGTATTGTTTGTAATACAAACAGTTTTCTGTTTGTAATGCAACAAAATTAAGTACAGTTCCTCAAAGAGAAATATGTGAAAATAATTATCTCATGTTGGTGCGTAATCTACCGTAGTCAGAGAAAGCTAAGAATATGTTACTATATCTGCCGATCGAATTTAATATGTTGGTTGGCTGTTTCGTTTTATGGCATATCGACACCTCGGCGGGTCATTTATTGCCAACTAAATTTTATTTATTTATTGCTGGGAATACATTTTTTTCTTTCTTTCAACAATTTAGTGTTGTTTTTATATAAGTTTTGTGTCTAGTAATACTTTTTTCTTCTCGAGTATCAAGATTCATTGGGATTTGTTTTTAAGGGCAGGGTCCCCAAGCCCTACCCTGTTATTTATCCATAACTGGAGGAAAGGGACGTATTAATACCTTTCCCAAGGGTACCAGTGCTTTAGCGAATACATGGTATTCAACTGGAATTCGAACTCGGCTCTCCGATTTCTATTTCATAACCGATATCCACAGCACCACGACACACATCCGTCACAAAACGGTTACAGCACCTGGTATTCGCAAGCTGTCACCCATCTAAGTACTGACCAGGCTCAACGTTGCTTAACTTCGGTGATCGAGCGAGAACCGGTGTATTCAACGTGATAGGCCGTAAGCTAATAAACACTTACAGCAGCTGGTAATTCCAAGCGGTCACTCGTCTAAGTACTGACCAGGCTCAACGTTGGTTAACTTCGGTGATCGAGCGAGAACCGGTGTATTCAACGTGATATGGCTTTATTCTCAAGATCTGATCCGTTATTTTACTCTTACTCGATTGATTTTTGTGAAACCTCTTTGTCCACCACATGTAAGTTTATCTTAACTTCTAGAAACTGATTCATGATGCTCTCCTTAATTTTTTCGTCATTCTATAATGTGAAGATAAAACAAAAGTATGGGAGTGAGAAGAGTCATTCCATCTAATTAAGATTTCGACGCCAGATAATACGGGTCTTTTCTCTGTATATAATTCTACATCTAATGTGGATTAAACGGTAAGGTTTGACTACCTTGCTTCTAGCATACTACTGCCCATAAAGCCAAAAAAATATTAAATTTCGAGTCGTCATTTCATATCATTTAACACCATTTGTTCTTAATTAACCTCATCGGATGAGTAGATGCTAGAGTAGCTACTGTTTTTTCAAAGTCTACCATTCTTCCAGTGTGCTCAATCAGGGTGTGAGAGCGTAAATAGTCATCTGTAGACAGAACTGTTTCGCTGTATCACAGCTCATCAGTACGGTTAGACTCCGATTGCTTTTAATCCAGGATTGAAACCCGATATATAAAAAATAGCAGAAAAACTGCCATTAATATTGGAACGAAAAATAGAATTTAGTGAACCATTTCTTGAAACATTGTATTAATAAAAAGTTTTATGAATTTTAACCGACAGTAACACTAATTTTGCTATCAATGAATACCGAAAATTTTCTATTTGGAAACATTTAAATGTCATGTATTAATATGTTTTCCAAAAGTATTTCTGCGAAAATTCACGCAATAAACAAGTCAGGAATTTGAACTCGACACGCTGATTCCACTATCGAACCCCGTAACCGTTACGCTCACCCCATATCTTTACGCGTGCATCCTATTCGTCTTGAATATGACAGAAATGTGTCTCCGTCACTGAGTTTTTATTGTAGTACTTCCATTAGAGTAGTTTTATTTGTTGTCTATTTCTGAACATTCTATGCATATATGTGTAGCAGTAATTAATAATTCTTGGAGCATAACTGAATACAAGTGTCGCAAATCGTTTTTTTTTTAATCATATCACCTCGAGTAAGGCAGTAATACTGATGCGCAGGGGGCTACGTAAGAGTGAGAAAGCCGGAAACCACATCCTAAACAGGGAACAAGGGATGAGCCTCTTTACCTCTTCAATAGACGTGGGTGGAGTGTGAACCGGGCGATAGTCATGTTTTAAGCAATTTAGAAAATGCTTATATATATATAGAAAGAGACAGAGAGAGAAAAAGAGAGGAGATAGTGTCTAAAATTAGACTATGCATATATATATACATATATATATAGAGAGAGAGAAAGACAAAGAGGAAGAGAGAGATTGCCTAAATTACACTGTGCGTATATATATATATATATATATATATATATATATATGTACATAGAGAGAGAGAGAGAGAGAGAAAGAGAGAGATTATCTGAATTAGGCTATGCATATATATATATATATATATATAGAGAGAGAGAGAGAGAGAGTAAGAGACAGAAATAGAGAGATTGTCTAAATTAGACTATGCATATATATCGAGAGAGAGAGTAGAAGAGAGAGATTGTCTAAGTTAAGCTATGCATATATATATAAAGAAAGAGAGAGAGAGAGCAAGAGTGATATTGTCTAAATTACTCTATGCATATATATATATAGAGAGAGAGAAAAAGAGGGAGAGGAAGAGGAAAATTGTCTGAATTAGCCTGTGTGTATACATATATATATATATATATATATATATATATATATATATATATAAGAGAGAGAGAGGAAGAGAGAGATTGTCTAAAGTAGTCTATACATATATATCTATATATATATATATATAAATTAAATTATAGCTTGATTAATAGTAATTTTGGTAGAGATAGTTCTGTTACTATTGGTATTGTTATTACTATAATTATTATTATTATTATTATTAATATATATATATATATATATATATATATATTAATAATAATAATAATAATAATAATAATATATATATATATATATATATATATATATATATATTTATCTGAGAATACCTAGAGAGCCAGACAACCTACCTAAGTTTCATCTAATGTGACCCAGCTTTCCCTGACGATCCTCGTGTCGGGGTTTATACTTTGGGCTTCGGGCTGAGTCGGTCTGAGCGGTTTTGACTGATGTTCATGTACCTCGCGCTTTCTTTTTTGAAACTATTTTGTTCCTTCTTCGCAGATACGTTAAATGTTTTTCGACACGAGTATAGTTATTATATATATATATATATATATATATATATATATATATATATATATATACTTCCACTGGAGTCCAGTCAATTTTTCTATACTTAAATTTAAATTTTAAAAATAAATAAGTTATCTTTAAGCTTTAAAATTAGCTTTAATTGAAAGCCAAAAGATTAAATTTAATAATTCTAGTAAGCAAAAAACATACTGTTGTATTTTTAACCGAAATTATATTGATTTAAATCTAAAATTTTAAAATTGTATCAGTTACTTTTTAAATACCGCCATTGTTGATTGATTGGCTCATTACGTAAACAGTAGTCAAATTTATGTTTTTAAAAATTTTGAAAAAATAAAATATACCGCGCTGGCACGTTATTTAAGTCAAATTTTAATATTAAAACTTACGTTTATCTGTTTTCAATCAATTAATAATTGCCTGCTCCCAGAAATTTACAATAAAAAAAACTTAAATACGGTAGCCACTTTTTTGTTATGCAAGTCATGGAGGTGCTGACAGATGACAGCTATTGGATGTTGACAGACACGCAATGTCTGGTGACCAGTCGTGATAAAAAAAATTAATTTTTTTTGGTGGGGAGGGTTTTAACTAAATAGTGAAATTAAAAATTTAACATAATAATTTCAGCACTTATATAATATTTTATAGAATTTTAGTTTATGCTTTCTGAATAAATAAAAATTTTAGAAACATAGATAATAAAATAAATATCGTAAGATTGAAATTGCGTTCTTATACTTGCACACCGCAATAATCTTCAAGCTCAGAAGGTCATGAGCATCAGGTAGTTCTTAACTGGGAAAAAATCGTTACATTCGAACAAATTTCCTATTCACCTTATCTCGTCCCGTGAGACTTTTGAAAAATTTTACTCCAAGGTGATGGTGAACAACAAGAGGACTAATTTTGTAGGCGGGAATTCCATGTAGGATAATGTAGAGAGTAATGGCGAGAGGCCGCCAAAAAAGAATGCATTCAGCACTGCATAGACGCATGGTAGAGAAAGATGGAAAACGCCTTAGACTAGAAAGGAAACGACGTTTGTTGCTTGGAATTAAAATAATTTTTTTGTGATACTCAGTAAGTCAATCCTATGAGTTGTGGCGCAGTGCATATCGGCTCGAAACAAGAAATCGGAGAGCCGAGTTCGAATCCTTTTCTTCCCTCCATCTATGGGTTTAATAACATGATAGATTGTTTTGTATAGCCTTAGTTGAAAATTAGTCTACCTCAGAAATTAATACTAACCAACTACGGGAAAATGTTACACCAGTCAGTAATGTTTGTTTCGATATATTATCGACCAAGCGTGTAACTCTTATGGTAGTTAACTCTTTGTAACATCAATCCACTTACTTTTCAGGCAGCCTAATATGCAAATGCAAATGCACACACACACACACACACACACACACACACACACACACACACACACACACACACACACACACACACACAAGATTAAATTTAGTCTTAATGTATGCTATAAGTATGTCTAAAACCTCTTGAATAGAGCGTGTGTATGTATAAAAGTGGACATCTAGTGGTGATAGTTTCAATTTTGAATTCAGTATTTAGGCCGTGTTCCTTAGTAAGTAGATCGACTATTTATATATGCTGGGCATCAGACTAATAAGATTAGTTATTTCCAGTATATAAGTTTTCTGTAAACTTTTATTCTAGTTTTAATGAAAAGCCAAATGATTAAATTTGCTATTTCCAGTAAGCAAAATACTCTGTGGTTTATTTCGAACAGGAATTATATTGATTTGTATTTAAAAGTTTGAGATTTTTTTCAATTTTTGAATTTTGCCGCCATTTTTGATCGATTAACACCTTTGTCAACAAAAGTTAATTCTTGGTTTTAAAAAATCTTGCAAAAATAAAATTTACATATGTGACACATTATTTTTGGAAAATTAGCAAAGTTTATGTGAAATTAATCTGATTTACACAAGTATTACCTATTTATAGTGTGAAATTTAGAATGAAACTATTTATTAATCACAAATTTGAATATTGATCTGTCCGCACCGTAAATGAAGAACTTGTTGACAGTTACTTAATTAGAGGTAAAATAAAAAGTGTATGGCGTTTGTAAGTGGCAAAATTGTACTAATTTTTTTCGTAAGGAAGCAAACTTTGACCTTTTAATTTGCACATAGAAATTATTATACAAAAAAAATCAAAAGCTCAAAACCTTTATAATTTATTATAATAAAAAAAAATGAAAACAATTCTTTTAAAATTTCATTAGTTATCGATTTTTGTTTTCTTCGAGCTATAATGTCCTTAATAATATCTTATTTATCCAAGCAATTTTGCTTTGTCGTATTAAACTAAGGATTACATTTCTTTCTTTTCATGCAATTTTACAAGGCAAACTTAAACAAGGCAATTACATTTTACAAGTATCTTAAGCAGGGCAATTACGGGTTTACACTCTGCCATTCTTTTACTCAAGCCCATCAAGTACGTTACGCTCTGCTTTCCCCACTATTTGATCTATGAGTATCAGATTTTCTAAACGCTCTTTCCTCATTACATGTCCAAGTAACTTCAGTTGTCTTTTCCTGATCTTAAGTATTAAGTTTCTTTTCGTTTCCATCCTCTCCAAAACCTCACCTTTGCTGACATACTCGGTCCATGGTATCCGCTGCATTGTGTAAGAGATTAAAAATTAGAATTCCCTGCCGTAGATTTTGCACATGGAAAGGATTCTATTCTCTTTCCCCAGAATGCATAGTTAATCAGAGATAATGAAAAATAAAATCGTTTTAAAGACATCATCATAGTCATGGCATTAAAACAATGTAAGCAAATATCTTCGATTTAGATGGATGTAATAATTTAAAACTGAAGATGCTCATTCCGTAGCAGCATTTATTTATAGAAGTGTGATATAATTTCAGTATGCATTCCTATACGGTGTTCATGAGAGAAAACTAGAGATAGTGACAGATGATCTCAAAGACAGAGAATGCCGTTTGTTAAAACGTCTTGGGATTTTACACTGAATGCAATTTTCTGAGTCAATTTTCTAGTGCTCACCTCATAAGTCATTTATAAGCTGTTCCTCTTTTGCTTGTCGGTAATTTTCTCATCGAAGAATATCACCAATCTGTGATGCCTTCTGTTTCGCCCGGTAGTATCAAGTGTCAAGTAAATTTTAAGTGGGAAGAAACCACAACCGAACTCATCTCTCATACAATTAAATACAGAAGGAAGGAAGGAAGGAAGGAAGGAAGGAAACATATGATACAAACAATATAATACTAAAGAGATAGAAAGCTGAAGGAACGGAAAGAGAGGATAGAAAGGAGAAAATTAAAGGAAGCTGAAAGACATATAAAGAATAAAAAACGCATAGAAAGAAAGAAAGAAAGAAAGAAGAAAGAAAGAAAGAAAGAAAGAAAGAAAGAAAAAAGAAAGAAAGAAAGAAAAAATAAAGAAAAATCAAGTAAGGAAGATGAATAGCATGAAAGACACCCGGAAAAATGAATGATTGGAAAGGAAAAAGAGAAAGACAGAGATAAGGGAGAAGAAAGAAATGGAAAATCCAAAAGAATGAAACGGGAAGCAAAATGAAAGAAAGACAACAGAAGAAATGTACGCACTAATCGAAAGAAATAAAGCAAGCAAAATATAAGCAAAAAATAAGCGTTTTTTAATAAGAACAAACGCTAAAATTAATAACATTTGACAATAAATAAATAAATTTAAAGTTGAATAAAAATATAACATTTGAGAAAGAAAGAAACAAAACGATAAAAATTTAACAAACGAAAGCAAGACGGGTATCAAAACAGAGACCAAAAGAAAAAAAAACATCAGAGAAAAAGAAAGACAATTTATAAAATTCCAGAGCAGAATTAAAATAGAGGTAAAAAACTGAAACGAAAAAAGGAACGGAGTCATAAACAAAATGGACGCAGCTAATGACAGAATTAAACGAAGAATAAGGTTTATATAGAGAAACGAAAACATGTATCCAATAGGCACGTATAATAAACAGAAATACAATTTAAAGTAAAATATAGAGTGAACTAACCGATAAAAAAAAATAAAAACAGAGAATAAAAAGAAGAAAGACAAGAAAAATAAATCAAATGAAGGAAGAGAAATTGAAGATATAATCTTCTGAAGAAAGAAGTCAACTACACACACATGTGAAAGCAAAGGGCATGTTCATTGTTTAGAAGTAAAGAATCGAGGAAAGAGTATAAGAGATCTTGTATGTTCTTGCTTTTCAGTTCTGATCTTATTTCTTCACGTTAAGCGCGGAAATAATACGAATTAATTGGAAATTTTAGACTTTCACCAACGGAAAATCTATCATTCGGTTATCAATTCACGTATCAGCCATTTTGATTGTGGGCTTATTCATTCACTCTTGAGCCAGCGTCTAGAGTAAGACTTGATTTAATGTCGACTGTGGTGATCAGATGTAGGACGCAAAAGCCATCATCTTTACTTCTGTGATAATTGATTTAGGAGAATTTACTGCAGGGGAAAATGGTGGACAAACTTTGAGATGCGGTTGGGTGCTTCGCAGTGAGGTAATTTTTAGCGATCTCTTCTAGCAAACCATTACTGATATAGAAGTTTCTGGAATTACTGTCTATCTCTGTTTCTAGAGGAATGTCTTTTAGGTATCTGTTATATCGGGTGTTATATCGGGTGCCTCGCAATGATGAATGAACAATTTAAAATATATTGATATATAACACAGAAGAAAATATATATCCGATATATATATTTTTTAATGAAATTAATTTACATATCATAAATATTTCCAAATATGCCTCAGATAATTTCTAGCAATTGTGGATTACCAAGCTTCGTGTTTCTTCTTTTTCTTTTATGTGCTGTGTCACTTCAGGACGTAGATGATTATGGCCCTCCTCCATATCTCCTTATCACTTGTCGCTCTTAATACCCCTTCTCCTCATATCCCACCCATATCGGCGATGATCCTCCATGCATCTGCTCAAGTTTATCAAGTGTGCCATGCGTTGCTTTTTCTTGTCTCTCCTCCCTTCTATCCGTCCCGTAAGTATCAGGTTTTCCAAGACTTCCTTCTTCATTTCATTTCCAAAAACTTCAGCTGTTTTTTTCTGATGCTAAGTATCAGTTTCCTTCTTGTGTCCATCCTCTCTAAAACCTTTTCGTTGCTAAAGAGCTCCGTCTATGTTATCCTCAGCATCCTTCTGTAGAACCACATTTCGGTTGCTTTAAGTCTTTCCTTCATCGCTGATGTGATTGTCTAGCATTCGCTGCCATATGGAAGGACAGACATTATATAACATTCCAGTGAACTCTTCTTTGTTTCTAGCGAAATTTTCTTGTCTTTTACAGAGATAACATTGAAATATTGGTAGTATCATATGTTTACATATACTAGTGAAATTTTGAAAAGTTTGAAATTGGTTTTGCCATTCGATATATGCTAAATAGAATTAACTGTTGCCAGTTAATCTTGCAGTAAATCAAAATATGTCAGTCGTCTAGGGTGATTTTAAAAGCGAAAACAAAATCTCAATCAAGAACAAAGAAATGAGAGAGAGAGAGAGAGAGAGAGAGAGAGAGAGAGCTTGTCTTGCCATTTGATAAATATAATTCTTTCTCAAGTCAAAGAATTTGTTTCTTGCCATTTGATAAATATAATTCTTTCTCAAGTCAAAGAATTTGTTTCTTGCCATTTGATAAATATAATTCTTTCTCAAGTCAAAGAATTTGTTTCTTGCCATTTGATAAATATAATTCTTTCTCAAGTCAAAGAATTTGTTTCTTGCCATTTGATAAATATAATTCTTTCTCAAGTCAAAGAATTTGTTTCTTGCCATTTGATAAATATAATTCTTTCTCAAGTCAAAGAATTTGTTTCTTGCCATTTGATAAATATAATTCTTTCTCAAGTCAAAGAATTTGTTTCTTGCCATTTGATAAATATAATTCTTTCTCAAGTCAAAGAATTTGTTTCTTGCCATTTGATAAATATAATTCTTTCTCAAGTCAAAGAATTTGTTTCTTGCCATTTGATAAATATAATTCTTTCTCAAGTCAAAGAATTTGTTTCTTGCCATTTGATAAATATAATTCTTTCTCAAGTCAAAGAATTTGTTTCTTGCCATTTGATAAATATAATTCTTTCTCAAGTCAAAGAATTTGTTTCAGTAACGATAAAAAAACTGGATTCTGAATTATAGTTTGCTAGGATGACTTGCCTGCAATAACTAAAATATTTTTATTGAAAAAGTAATACTTTTCTCTAAGACAAGGTGGCATAATTGCTATTGGTTCAGATTAAAGAGTGCCGAGTTCGAATTCCAGTCAACTTCATTGCAATCACTTATGTGCTAATACCATTGGGAAATATCTGAATCTATCAATTTTCCCCCCTCCAGTTATGGATAAAATAGCAAAAAGTACTGGGTCCTATAATCTTAGGTGAAACCAGTCTAGGAGAAGGAAATTCTGAATTCAAACCACTTGTAGGTCTTGTCTCTTTACGCACACGCAAGAAAATGGTATCATGAAAAACATATCCACCTCTGAGAGAAGAAACAGGATAACCTGAACATCCCCAGGGCAAAAAGAACGTGCAAGCCACTGTTCTATTCAGCTTTGAATGCCAACATGAGCCACAACTTTATGGAGGGGAGTGGTGGCCACAATGACGCAAAATGAGCTTACTGAATAAAATAAATAAACGTCTTTCCCAGTCTTTCCATGCCTATATCATTCCCATTTATTCGTTATACCTGCTGTTTCTTTTGTGAACGAAGTCTTTCTGAAGAGGAACGATCAAGGCTTTCCACAGTTTCCTCTCTTTTGTTGCTCTCTGTAATTTTTAATATTTTATCACCTTATTTTATCTCTGATCTGCCATTCACAGTAATGTGTAATATAGGCTACACACTGTCTTTCACTGTTCGTAATCTTTTCAATATGCTCAAAGCGTGATAAATTCTCTAAGCCTTCCTTCCTCATTATGAGTCTTCCAGAAATTTCAAAACTCTCTTTCTAATCGTCAATATAGTTTCCACGTGCTTTTCTTGCCTGTCATTGTAATATTCTTTATGTATTTTTATCTCAATATCTGTCTCAAAGATTTCAAATGTCCTTTTCGTATTTTAAGTATACGTCTAAAATTATCACCATCATTGCTAATGGATAAAACTTCATCGCTCATAAGTAACATTACATTTTTTTCCGCTCCAGATTTTGACCCTTACAGTCTGTCACTGTATCCGTGGACTCTGCATTCTCGTGCGGATATCAGAGATTCTCGCTTATTATGCGATTTTTCTTACGCGTTTACGTTCTATCCAGCCGAGTGTACATCTGTCGTGATCATCGCTAACATTCTGTGGGATGTTGATCTTCCAACTTCCATATTAACCCACCAATTCACTTTTCTTCTTTGACGTTATACAGAATGCAAATATACTGGATACATCAAGGTTGAGCCACATACGACACACGTTTTATTTTCTTTATTACATACTGGATATCCTCATTTTCTATCCGTAAATGTAACACTATTTTCACACATGAAAAAGAATGTAATTCTTAGTTTAATACGACGGAGAGAAAGACATTATTATTAGTGGTATCATTGATTTTGCAGTTTATTGGAAATCGTGATATGAGCTCTGATTAGAAATACTTAACACATTTGTGATTGTAAAATCCGAAAAATAAAGAAACTTGCTGAAAATTGGGGAGAAGGAAAAAATATGTTTTCCCATTGTTATTCAGAAGCGAATTTTTTGGCCAGGAAAATGAAAATTAAAGATAGTTAACACAAGGCTGTCAGGACTTTTGATGCGTTTTTTTTAAAAATCATTTCACCCCAAGCAAGGCATTCCACTGCCACTATTGCGCATGGGGCTACAAGGGGAAGGTAAAGAGAAGGAGTGGTTAGACATAGGGAATGTTGACATAGGAGGAAGGTGACAGATGAGTAAGGATACCGAGGATGAGGGTTGGGCAGATGGGAAGAGTGTTTGATAGAATGGGAGCAGGTTAGTGTGTTAGGAGGTGTCTATTGAACTTACATTTAAACACCTGGAAATTGTAGCCGTCGGGGAAGCAATCGTGTGGAGGGAATTCCACAGTCGGAAAGTGCGAGGAAAGAAACTGTTGGAGTAGAAGTTGCGGTTGCATTTTATCGGTTTCACTGTAAAAGGGTGGGATCTAGTTGCTAATCTAGTATCTCGTGCAAATTCGTATTTAGGGGGCACCAGTGATCTAAGTTCATCGGAGCAGAAGACGTGAAAGTATTTATAGAAGAGACACAGGGAATCCACGTCGCGCCGGTGGGAGAGAGACTGCAGGCGGTCTGCCAAGTCGGTATCTATCACATTACAGACCCTCCACTGTACCTTATTGAGAAGCCCGAGGAGAACAGCAGGGACACTCGACCAGATATGGCAGCAGTATTCAATGCACGGGCGGATGGTAGATTTATATATGTGCAGGATAGATTTAGACGGAAAAAACTTCCGGGCCCGACTTTCATAGAAGCGGATTTAGCAATGGATTCGATATAGTCATTCCATTTGAGGTCCGCTGAAAGTGTGAGACCAAAGAGGCGTAGTGTTTTACTCTCTGGGAGGCAAGCCTGGTCCATGCTAATGGGAGGTAGGTGATATTGTCGATGATGGTTAATTGAGAGTAGCTTCGTTTTAGAAGCATTAAAATTTACTAGCCATTTCTTACCCCAGTCCACTATGGATTGGAGGTCTTTTTCAATCTCGGCTGCGAGGTTAGCTTTGACGCCTACACCAGATTTTTGTAGGAGGCGAGAGTAAACTGTGGTGTCATCGGCGTCAAAAACCTACTTGGGTGCTAATGGAATCAGGGAGATCATTAATGTATATCAAGAAGAGTGTAGGACCTAAGATGGAACATTGGGGGACACCTGCGTTTGTATGGTAGTTCTGGGAGGCATGTCCGTTTAATACCACCTTCATTGAGCGGTTAGAGAGGAATGACTGGATTAGTTGAAACAAATGTCCAGTTATATCATAGCTACGCAGTTTACATAGAAGGCCAGCATGCCAAAATCTGTCGAACGCCTTAGATATATCCAATGCAACGGTTCGGGCTTCGCCATTCCTGTCGAGTGCCTGGTATATGTACTCGCTGATGGTCGTTAGCATATCAGCAGTAGACCTAGTGAAGCGGAAACCATATTGCTTGTCCGAGAGGAGCCTGTGTGCTGTGAGAATGCTGAACCACCTCGGCGTTGATAATGGCTTCGAACACTTTGCCAAAGATTGGAAGAAGACTGATAGGGCGGTAATTTGCAGGGTCCGAGGGTTCTCCAGTGTTTTTAAATATAGGAACTACAGAGGAAGATTTCCAACAGGCAGGAAAGCAGCAAGCAGATAGGCAGAGGTTGTAGAGCTTAGAAAGGACAGAGGAGAGTTCAGGGGCACATTTCTTTAAGACTATGGTTGGGATTCCGTCCCCACCGCTCGCTTTGTGAGGGTCAAGTTTTAAAATTATCTTAAAGACAAGCGAAGGTGTAATGTAGACATCATTCAGTTGTGCCTCAGTTCTCGGTGAGAAGTCGGGTGTAAAAATTCTAGATGAGTCCAGACTCGAATTGTTCGAGAATCTGCGGGCAAAGCATTCAGCCTTATCTGTTGGGGAGGTGAGGACCTCAAATTTGTTGATTAGCGGGGGTATTGTGGACTTGCTCTTGTTAAGTACTCTTTTACAGAGTCACCTGTAGTCTTTGGTGCCGAATTTAGAGCATGCTATGCGTTGCTTCATTCTGGCAGCAAACAACATCTTAGCTTCGTTAGGTATCCTTTTACACTTATTACGAGCTGAAGTGAAAAGGCGCCTATTTACGATAGAGTTGGAAGAAATGATTCCGGTGGGCAATGGCAGCCGAGCAAGCGGGTGAGAACCATGGAGACTAATGAGATTTAAGCTGGAATTTCCTAGCAGGGATGAAGGCATCGATGCCAGCCTTAACCCAGGAGGAGACCTCGGATACACATTCTTCGATGGGAAGACTAAAAACGTTGTTCCAAGGGATGTCACAGAGGAAGTCTCGGAACGAATCCCAGTCTGCTCTTTGATAGCAGTAGGATATTCTACTTGTCTGGGTTTCATGGGTCGGGCGGGAGTGGAGTGAAATATTGACGGACACTACAGTGTGGTCAGAGTTTCCGAGTGAGCAGAGTTGTCTGGTAGTGCAAGCGTCTGGGATGGAAGTGAAGCAGAGGTCTAGAAGTGAGTTCCTTCCGTTAGGGTTGTCGGAGAAACGCGTGGGGAAGTCCACTACTTGCGTAAGGGATTGGGTGATTGAAAAGTTCATGGTGTGGTCACCAGCAGGTTCGGTGACAGCGTTCTCCAGCCACTTGGTGTGGTGGGCGTTAAAGTCACCAAACACGAATACATGGGCAGAGGGATGGGAAGAAATGGCTTTGTCGATATTGTCAGAAATGATGTCAAGTAACGAACAGTCAGGGGAGGACGGAGAGCAGTAGAGAAAGAAGAGATAGCTAATTGAGCTGAGAAGTGAGAGGCGGAAGCACATGAAAGAATGATCTGGGGATTCAAAAGATGACACACTAGCTAAGGGAAGGTGTTCGCTGACATAGACACCAAGCCCATGCATATAACATTGGAATCCTTCCTGAAGAGGGGAAGGTAGCCAGGAACGTAGAACTCAGTTTCACATTAGGGCTAATATATCAGGTGAGTTATTATGGAGGAATGAATCTACGCTGAGGAAGTTGGTGCGGATGCCGCGTATGGTAGTGAAAGAGATGCAGACAGGTTTGGGCGTTTTCAAATGAGCTGGTTTAGCTTTGCTAATATGTTTGCTTTTTTCCATAGGGATTCAGTTAAGGAGAAGTCTTAGAATAGAATCAGTCGGTCAATCCTTTGCAACTTGTAAAGGATGGAGACTGGCGCAGCCTACAACATAATGTGGCCTCGGGGTTGCCCACCGAACATTCATGCAGGGACGCCCGTCGATGCGCGATATGGCACTACAAGAAACCCGGTATTATTCAACTGTTGATCAGAGCAGTCTCTCAAGACGCTACGCAAGAGTTCGGGCTCCTAACTACCAGTCGGAAGCACAACCAGGAAACTGCCAACCCGGTACCCTCAGAATGTAAAGACGTTACCACCATACTCCGTAACTGCAAAGAGCTTCCAGCTGAACTAACACTAAGACCGGAGAAGGGGGATGAGCCGGGAACCCCTTCTTAAACAAGAAACAAGGCGATCACCTCTAAACTCATTCAAAAGAAGGGGGTGGAGTGTGAGACCGGACGATAGTAGGAACTATCTACTTCAATTAAAAAAAAAAAAGGTGACTGAGGTTTACAAAGTTTTAACTTTGTTAAAGTGGAAAATAACCTTGAATTGCAAAATAAATTGCACAAACTAACTTAGTGACAAAAAAAATATCAAAGACGAACAAAAAACGAAAACAAAAAAAAATTCCAAAAATTACAGAAAAACAGATTGAAAAATGGACTGAATCCCGGTTGACTTACCACAAGCAGCTAACACTGAAAAGTTGATTTAATTAAATTTTTGAAGACAAAAATAGAAATTAAACCATTTTTTACAGAATATAGTCGAGTTATGCAGCATGCGTTCGCTGGCCAACCGTTACGAATTTAATGTCACGAAGACAGAAATTTAACTCCTCTACAAAACAAAACTAATGGAATTAATTGAACCGTGATACTATTTATCTTAAGTCGAAAATAACCTTGAATTGCAAAATAATTTACATACACTAAGTTAGTGACAAAAAAAAAATCAAAGACGAACAAAAAAAAAAAACGAAAACAAAAAAAAGGGTTAGGGTAAGGTCAGATACTTAGTTCCTACATTTGATGGGAAAGGATTTAAAAATTTGTAAACCTAAAATGATGTAATTAAGAAGAACAGTGCGAAGAGAAAATTACGTCAGATGAGGTGTTATTGCCTCATTTGTTGGACCATAACTCCACCTTGAATTTTGTCGGTGGACGAAATCTAATTGGTCAAAAGATCTGATTTCCATAAAGAAACCCCGGGTCTCTCAACATCCCCAAGAGTATTGGGGACAGGTATAAAAATCGGGATACCAGTGAAAAAATCAGTTTCAGAGCTGCCGATCTACAGAGACCAAACGACCCCACTACCGCCGTCGCTACCATTCGCTCCACTTCGGCTATTTCCGTAAAGCTTCGATAAAGAGCCCTGAAATAACTTTTTGCTTTAAAAGTAATTGGGAAAATTGAAAGATCTGATTATTTAAACGAATCTTTCGTTCTATTGTGAACATTGAATTCGACGATTTTATATTCTGCTTTGATTGTTAATTATATATATATATATATATATATATATATAGAGAGAGAGAGAGAGAGAGAGAGAGAGAGAGAGAGAGAAAGAGAGAGAGATACTTTTTCCGTAACTCATCCAAGCGTCTTCAAACTTATTCATTTATTTATTTTTTTTGTGCCGTGTTTGTTTTTTTTCAACACAAGTGTACACGTGTGTCCGGTCAGGTCTGAGGTGGTAGAAAAACGGCTACCGGGTTTCAAAGTGTCTTTCTGCGATCAAAGAACACAGCGTGGGCAGGAAAGTTTACCGGTGTAATAGACGTCTTGAAAACCAGCTATTGTGACGAGGCCATCATCACGATTAGCGACCCGAGAGCGTCGTCATAATTGGTGCCGTTTCGACAGCATCAACCCTGACTCCGGTTCCGGTCATCATCATCACAACAAGTTCAAAATCAGAGGCAGAGAGCCAGCCGTGTAGCCATGTTGCATAAGAAATCTTTTTGTTTTTAACTAATGTTCATTTTATACAAAGCTCAAAGTCTACACAAAAGTAGAGAATTACTGGAGGAGGTTATTTTGTTTAGATTATTTCACCTCTAGCAAGATGTTAATGCTGCTGAATAGCAAGGGTTTGCTGAGAGTGAAAAAGAATGCAAAGGCTTTAGTGATGAAAAAGGACACTAAAAGAAAAGGTTTCAGGAAGATGGAATATAGTGATAGATGTTGCAATTAAATATTTGAAGATTGTCGGTAGCAAAAAAGCAAGAAACCAGTAGGAAGATTCGGAGGTAAAAATTAGAAAATAAAAACTTAGAATAGAATTTGCGATTATATCAAGCTATTTCAACAGCAGAACAGCGAAATCCAGTAGCCAGTCTAGTAGTACGTTTAAATAAACGCAGTCATGGTCCCAATAAGGGGGTGGTGATTGGAAAAAACTGGCACTGGTAAAGGGACAAGTTGAGACACCAGGTGAGGGTCGATAACATTACAGACATACTTTGGATTTTTTTCGAAAATTTTGAGATACATAACCGTAGCCCCATATCAGGTATTTCAGTCATTTTCGATGGACGTATAAGTGGCTGCTTTATAAATGTGCGCGAGGGATTCCGATGAGAGAAATTGTCTAGCATGAAACATTGAGCAAACCTTCTTAATAACAGATCGTGCTCTTGATTGAATATAATGACTTTATTTTCTGTCAGTAGAGAAACCAAGAAAGCGCAAAGAGTTGCTCTTCTGGAGGTTAGCATCGGCCAAACTGATGGAAGGTGAAAATGGTTCTCTAAGAAGATTAAAATATACAGACGATTTAGATAGGAGGAACTAATTTTTATGGAATTAATTAATTTTATCAGACATTCATTTTCATTAATCAAAATTTACTTTTCTTAGACACACATATTTGAATAGACGCCTTTTTCGTTTTTGTAAACAGTTTGAATTACACTTTCCACTTTGCGCATTCGTAAAATTTAATAATGATTATGCATTCTCCTCTTTGAAGAGGAGCTTACTGTCTGATCAGGTGGGTTTAAACAGCCTGGCCAGAGAGAGCAACAATTACTGCAATTAATGTTCATCTCCTCGTTCAGATCATTTCAAGGGCCGTAACTGAGCATTCTAAAGCGTGCCGTATTAAGAGAAGGTTTTCTTTAAAAGAGAGCCTCTGATTCGAAAACTTCTGCAGAGTACTTTTTCTGTATTAGTGCTCTCAAGCCGTAGACAATATATATACTACTTTTAAAGAAAGAGCATCTACTCAAACATCTACATCCAATAAATCTAAAGCATATAGCAATAAGAAATATTGTTCGATTTTCTGATCAGCCGTTATTATTAATTCTTTAATTTTGTATGATTCAGTCAGTTAAGTACCATGCGCGATACACGCTTTGGGCGATCATGTCTCCAAAGAGACATGACTGACTGGGCAGAACATTATCCCGCAGTAGGTTGCCATTGCTTTCTGCGGTAAACTGGTTGCCGACCAAGGCTATAGAACCCAATCTGTCCTGTTATTTAACCCATAACTGGAAGGAAGAGACGGATTAATACCTTTCCCAAGGGTATTTGCGCGTAAGTGAATGCGAGGAATTCAACTGGAATTCGAACTCGGTTCCCCGATTTCTCATTCCGAGCCGATATCCACTGCGCCACAATAGTTAAAGATTAATAATATCAGTCAGTTAAGTGTCCTACGTGCTTTCGAGACATGAGTGACTGGACAGAAGATTTTCCCGCGGTAAGTTGCCATTACTTTTTGCAGTAGATTGGTTGCCAACAAATGCTACAGAATCCATTCTGTTCTGCTTTTTAATCCATTGGTGGAAGAAGAAGAGACGGATTAATATCTTTCTCAAGAGTATTTGCGCGTAATTGAACGCCACTAATTTAATGGGAATTTGAACTCGGCTCTCCGATTTCTCGTTCCGAGCCGGTATCCAGCGCACATACTATTAATTTTATACAAATCTTAATAATGTCCAAATACAGACACCAGTTTTAAAACGCTTTTTAACAGTCGTGTGTGTCTTAAAGTCTTTTAATTGTTCCTTTCATTATTTTTCGATAGGGAAATCTTTTGGAACAATACTTTCACCAAACTTTGTGTAAATGACTACATTAGCATCGCATGAATACTTCTAAAATGATTATATCACTCCAATTTTCACGAGTGTCTATTTATACTGATGGGCTAAATCGGGAACATAGAATGTCCCCTCACTTTTATATACTGCTATTTTCAGAACTGCCTTGACTTACGGCCCAATTTATTTAAAACACCGCTCCTCGTACGAACACCAAAGATAAGCAAAATCGAGGATGGTCTGTATCTAGACGGGTGGCTGCTATCAGGTCCTGTAAAGTTAGATATACACTACCGACCATAATTATTAGGCTACCCTAGTGTTTTAAAAAAATAATGTATTTCATACTATTTTTTATTGCCAAGTGAATAATTGTAAATGAAAATAGAATGGTTCTTTTTTTAATATTGCACAATAATATGTGCATCAAATTACTTTATAAATATTTAATAATTACCTATTACCTTTCAATGAAAGAATGAAGAACATTTAGGATAATTAGGACGAGTTCATCTTTGTTTAATTGTCTTGTAAAATTTTGCAAAGTAATAATAACAAAAGAAATATTCTATTTTCATTTGGAAATAAATACTAAAAATAGTATGAAATACATTATTTCTTAAAAAAAAACACGGGTGGCCTAATAATTATGGCCAGTAGTGTATAGTTGGTCTAATGGATTGGGTGTAGCAATTAGTAATAGGAGATTCGCGTTCCACTTTCTGTTGGAGTCGTTATATTCACTTACATGCATATTTCCTTTGGAAAGGAACGAATCAACCTCTTCTTTTCTCTAGTAAGATTTGTATCACAAATCATTATCATCTATAAGAGAAATTCTTACGAACTAATGTGTAAAAAGTCGAGAAGCCGTAGAAAACGTATAAACCAACCAAAATATAACAGTCATTACTTTATAACTGTAGGAGATTTGTTCTCTTTTCTCATCCATTTACACTACGTCGTTGAATAAAAAAATTGCTATATATGCACACAGCCTCAGTATTGTGGAGGAAAAATTCTCTAGTCCTTTTTTTCCTAATTATGTGTCCTATAAATTTCATCAATCTCTTTTGGATTCTATGTACAGGTGGATTTTTTTGTTGTTTCCATTTTCTTTAAAGTCATGTTCCATTAATATCATTCTAAATATTCTTCTGTTGGCTCAAATTTCTTATTCATTTTGAGAAGATTTTTAAGATTTCCCTGCCGTAGAGGTGGACTAATATTGCACTCAGTTCCGTTCTCTTTTTCGTTTCTAACAATATTCCATTCTCTTCCTTACACAAATACAATAAATGTCTTTTACTATTATCAATGTATTGTATCACGTCAGGATGTGGCTGATCATATACCTCCACAACGTCCTATCAATTTTAGCTGAGTGTGTAAATTTTATCTTTTCACTTTGCCTCACAATGCCTGTACTATCAACCATTTACTCAATCTGGTTTGGTAGGTCAGTTCCAGCTTGTGTCTGATTTTCTTGCTTTCAATATGACTTGCACGTGTTCAATTTTCTAAACCTTATTTTCTCATTATATGTCCAGAATTTCTTAACTGCTTCTTTTCTGATTTTAACTGTAAGCGTCCTTAGGGTGGGGGGTTTGTTGTGTAAATGATATGAGCAAGGGGAAATTACGAAAATAAGCGGGAAAGGTAAAGTGTAATACATTGCCTTGAACAGTAAATTTATAATTGACAAATATATCCGGCCGTGGATGGTGTCGGTGAGACAACAAATGCAGAAACACAGGCTGTATGCGGCTTGAAAGGCGGTAGCCGAAAAAGATATGATTGACAAATAAGGGGTGTCCATAAAGTTCGTGCGTTTCGCACATGCAAATAAAGTTATAAATTACACACGAACTTTTTGGACACCCTGTAGATGGTGTCGGTGGGACATCAAAGCCAGAAACACAGGCTTCAACAGTCTTGAAAGTCAATAGCCGGCAAAGATATGATTGACAAATTTATCCGGCTGTAGATGATGTCGGTGGGGCATCAAAGGCAGAAACACAGGCGGCAACCCACTTGAAAGGCGATAGCCGGGAAAGATATGATTGACAAATATATTCGACTGTCGATGGTGTCGGTGGGCAAAGGCATAAACAAAGGCAACAACCGGCTTAAAAGGCGATAACCGGTGATGATGATTGATAGATTTATCTGGCGTTATTGACGTCAATTAAATTACTACCCGATAAAGCAAAAATGCGTAAGAATTTTGGGGTTATATAAGTTTTGGGATTTTGATCAAAGTGAGGGATTCCTCTTGACTTAAGTAGTAGAGTCCAGTTAACGACTTCCGAAGGCTCTCTCTTTTTATCTCGATCTCTCTCCGGCTACACTCCTATTCCACACAAACTTTATATTTTTATATATACATGTTCCTTGTTGTCTCTCAATACTACCGTTGTTTGTCCATATTCAGCGCCAGTATATAACAAAAGGTTACGTTATTTTCACTGACTTTCATTTGTGTTCACTTATGTTTAAATTATGGCCTTTTAAATTGTAGCTACTTTCTTCTCTTTAATCATATCTATCTAACTATCTGCCTAATTGTGTGTGTAACGTTTTAGCAGTTATTTCGTTGTACTTTATTTTACTTCACCCTTCTTGCTTATATCTGTCGGCCACCCAATAAATAATTATAGTTTATGACCTGAGAGATTTTTTTTCGGTAATCACTGTATGGGCCATTAACTTCTACTCTGTTCGGATGAAAGACTAGGCATCCAAAAAGAAAGAAACCAAGAGAAACTCATAACTGAAAGAAGCAAATTTGTACAAGTGTCGATCTAGACGTTATGAAGAGTGGAAAATCGTTTTTGTTGAGAAAAGAATTGGCAGGAAGAATTGTGCCATTGAACGAGCGGAGAAGATTGGGGAGCAAGATGCCCAAAAATAATCGTAAATTCTCAAAATGTGACATTTCAATTAATGGATGATTAATTTGTACTCAAATATATTAATAGACAAGAAGAGTTCATTTATCCTTTGCCGGTATAGCGGAGAGGGAATATGCGAAACAAGTTTTGAATAATGCGAAAGAAACGATACATTTTCTAATCTCCAAATTAATTTATGGATTTTACAGACACACACCGAGCAAAAGAGTGGCCTGACTACGCGCATTTTAGCATAATACTAGATTGACATGTATGGGCCAATGTTTTACTCTTGAAATAGCTAAATGCAACCGTTACTTCTACTCTAATAGTTTCTTTGCTCGCACTTTCTAATTGTAAAAGTCCTTCTGTTTTAAGGCTTCCCTGATAACTAAAATCTTCAAAACTTTAAATGCAAATTCAATCGCTATTTTCTGTCTTTTTTAAATCTGTTCTTTTGTGTCCTTTCCTCAGTCCTCACCATTCTCAGTTTTATCATTCTCTCTTTCTGTAAGCCTCTTGCATTTTAGAGACATTACCGCCTGAGTTGGAGTAGAATGATTAAACAATAATATTATTGTTAATAGAATAATAGGTACTGGGTATGGCCGTAAACTGCATCCGGCAGCAAAGCCTCTGATTGAGAGGTTGTGAGGAGCCTGAAACCACCTCTTAAATGCTGTTGTTCCCAGATCCACCCAGACCCGGAGTGGTAGCACTTGTTAGGGTCTCAGCTATGGGTAAATAATTAACCCTCAAACCGAGGTCAAAATGCTATGAAAGTATTTAACGACAAAAGTTTTTTGAATGAAAAATATTAACAACAAAACCTTTTCCGAATGAAAAATGTTAATAAACAAAACCTTTTTTGAATGAAAAATTGTTACTAACAAAACCTTTTTTGAATGAAAAATGTTGCCAAGAAAAGATTTATTGAATGAAAAATGTTACCAACAAAATATTTTTTGAAATGAAAAATATTACCAACAAAATCTTTTTTGAATGAAAACTATTACCAACAAAACCTTTTTTTGAATGAAAATGTTACCAACAGAAAAATTTTTGAATGAAAAATGTTACCAACAAAATCTTTTTTGAATGAAAAATGTTACCAACAAAATCTTTTTTGAATGAAAAATGTTAGCAACAAAACTTTTTTGAATGAAAAATGTTAGCAACAAAAGATTTTGAATGAAAAATGTTACCAACAAAACATTTATTGAATGAAAAATAAATATGATTTAAAATAAAAATACATTTCCGGTCTTAAATGACCTTTTACATGTTGATGGCCCTAAGAAAAAGAAAATAGAATAATATGAAAATCAGTTCCTCCGAGTTGCGTGCAATAGTAAACTTTGCCTTGTCATTGTCATTGAACAAAATTCTCAGTAGCGGATTTGATATGATTTTGTCAATAATGTTAAAATAATATTTTATATTTCGGCTCTGTCGACTCTGGCATGGAGCCCGATGTGGATATCTGTATTTGAGTAGACGCACCGTTTATTAAGCAGTGTGTATTACGCCCAACGGCCTGCGCGGTCGAGAAAATTAAATGTAAAATATTTGCTCACAGGCATGGGTTAGAAATTGCGTCTCCCATTGTAAGTTCGAATCCTACCGGATCGATTAGATATCTTTTGCATTTTTGTTTTTACGAGTGTCTTTAAAAACGGGCCTTAATAATGTTTAAATAGATAAAAACGTCCGATTAAAATTAAATACATTAATTTTATATATATATATATATATATATATATATATATATATATATAGATAGATAGATAGATAGATAGATAGATAGATAGGAAAGAATATTAAAACGTTTTGAGTTTGAAAATGTGGTTTTTTTTTTACAGTATTTGTTTATTTCTACTATTATATTTTATATTTCAGACCGCAGTCGGTCCTTCATCAGAAACAAATGATTTTAAAATTTCTCTCCACAAACGCGTCACGTGATGTAAACAAACTCTTCACAGACACTCTCGTGAAATCTCGCGAAATACGTGGCTAATTCAAATTTTAAAATCATTTGTTTCTGATGAAGGACCGAGGGCGGTCTGAAATATAAAATATAATAGTAGAAATAAACAAATACTGTCAAAAAAATACATTTTCAAACTCAAAACGTTTTAATATTTTTTCCTATATATATTAAGATAGTATACGTGGATCATCACTATGCTCTCTCTCTCTCTCTCTCTCTCTCTCTCACTATATATATATATATATATATATCAGCTCCAATATTATAATATATATATATTTAAGAACCAAATATATATATATATATATATATATATATATATAGTGACGGCCCTGGAGTTAGTGGCACCCCGTGCAAGCTGAGGTTTGGCGACCTCATATATTTCTTAACATTTTCCCAAATAGAAGCACTATAAATGCATTAGAGTCAGTTTCTTCTAATGTCCATTTTAATACAAGCTAAATAAAACATTCATTATCGTAAATAAAACATTTTTCTAGCCTTTGGATCTATTTAGGACAATTTCTACACCTATCTTTTTTACAAGATAATTGTCTTTCCACAAAATAGGCAATAAATCCAATCAGTTTTGTTTTTAGTCATAAACAATAGCAGCTATAATTTGTTTTTAAAAATTTCAATTTTGGGATATTGCGACACGATGAATCTCTAGGTGATGTGCGTTTCGGGTGACTGCCGGAATCGCCAGCCCCTTGCGCTGGGCATATATATATATATATATATATATATATATATATATATATATATATATATATGCAAAGAGATCTATTTCGCTCTATCACAGCTCATCAGTACGCTTAGATATCCGATTGCTTTTAGCCAGGATTGAAATCCGACGGAATTGTCATCAGTCGGTGATTCTCCCTCTGATCTCGGTAGAAGTAGGTAGACTTTAAGCGTGTGATATAGCATGTAAACAAACGCCTGTAGATAAAAGTGTTGTGTGTGTGTGTGTGTGTGTGTGTGTGTGTGTGTGTGTGTGTGTGTGTGTGTGTGTGTGTGTGATGTAATAACACAAGGAACTACGTCAATCAAAAGATATACCTGGTGTAATTGATTGCTACTTGGAATGAGAAATCGGACAGCTGAGTTCAAAGTTCTATTAGTTTAATTACATTCATTTACGTGAAAATAAGCCCTGGAAATTGATGAATCTATCTTTTCATGTCAGCTATGAGTTAGATATTACGAAATCTTTGTTATTTTCCCTTAAAATCGTTAATGTTACTCGCGCAAAAAAGAAAAAATAATTATTGTTACAATCCAAAATAATATTTAAGCCATAAAAAAAAACCCAATAAAATAAATTTTAAAAATTACGGTTTTATCGATGTAATCAGTCAAATACATCTGAGCGGGAAAGATACAAGAAACTCTTGTATTAAATTTTACATTGAAATCTTTGAAGATACACAGACGCTCATGTTTTAAATATAACTTTAGACCTTAGACATAATTAGATGTTTATATTTGTCTGTTTACTTCAGCTTTATATCGCCTTTGTTTTTATTTATCTTTTAATTATTTATCACTATTATTTTTAATTAACCTGAATTGTAAAACATGAAATATTGTTACATGATTCTGGATGGAAATTTACCGTCGGAGATTCTGAAAATTGTTCATTTCTGAAAACATTTGCCTTAATAACCCATTTACTATTTTAATTATATCGACATTAAACTAAAATTAGGGTAGCTGCAATTTTGTCCTCTTTCACTGTAGGCTTTGATGAGCCATAGCTCTCAACAAATACCTTTTTGTTGCAGGTCTCAACAATATTTCTCCTTTACATTTCTAGTCCCTGTCCGGTTAGGTACTTACGCAATACTCTTAGGTGCGTTACTTGATATTTCCATCTGCATCTTTAGACCTCCGGGAATCATGTGTGTGTAAAATTCTACGCCCAGTCTTAAAGCATTTTATATATATATATATATATATATATATACAAAAATCTAGAGTGAGCCAAAACCTACCGAGGTTTCAAACTACGGATCGTCAGGGCAAAGAGGTTTATTTTAGTATAAATTTACGGCCTACATACTTACAGAGTCTACGTAGTTATTATTATTATAAGCTCTGGGTTTTCCTATCGAGCACTTTAAACTTTACTACAATGGAACAAATAATCTTAGATTGATTTTTGTGTGTTTTTGCTCTACTATTATATCTTTTCTTTCGTACTTTGTATTGAGCACTTTTTCTTGTGTTTGGTTCCGTTTTGGGGTTTTTTCTTTACTGCGGAGTATTGAATGTTTTGTTCTTGTTCCGCGGGTTCCTTTTTTTTTTTTCTTTTTTTTTCCCCCATTTATCCGACGTCTTAGTACACCGGATTGTAACGGATTTAGGTTCTGTTTGTTAATGGTTTTTTCGGAGGTTTATTTTAGTATAAATTTACGACCTACGTACTTACAGAGTCTACGCAGTTATTATATATATATATATATATATATATATATATATATATATAAATTAGCAATTAGAAGGTTAGCCAACAACGTGGTCATAGTTTTTGCTGAACTTTGCCACAAAACGCATTCACAAATATTTTAGAACTACAAGATTCAGACACAAAAATTAGTAATCTTGAAAATCATCCTAAATTGATTGATGCCGTAAGCAAAAAAAAAAAAAAAGAAGAAAATCAATCTTTGAAGAACAGAATGGATTTTGTTGTGGAATAATCACCACACAAATGAACCGGTCTTCCGTCATTCCATCCTGCTCTAAAATTGTTGCAACATGAACAAAACCTTTGCATTATAGATTTCAAAATAAGCCTTTGTCAGTGTGCGGAACGGAGATTTATAGGGAGCAACGAACAAATACAACACCATTAGGACGTTGATCCATACCATCTAGCAAGTAAAAATGTACCGATAATATAGGAATATAGTTACACGCGTAAGTTTGTGGAAGCCAACGCTGTCTTCTCCCGCTTAGACACTTCAGCAACCACATAAAAAAATTCCTCCTTGCAGACGACATTGGCGGATCTACGTAGCAAAAAACTGGGATCCGTTTGTTTGGTAAAGAACTTAGATAAAATATGCTACAAATATTGCATGGAGATTAGTGCCCGAGAATCAGTCATAACAAACAATACAGGAAGGTTATCAACAAAACAGAAGTCGGCATTTAGGCGTTGAAAGTAGTGAGCCAATTAAAATATATTTGGTTGATTATCAGTGAAGAGGGCGCCAGAATACATGATTTCAATAGAACAAATAACAGCAGCTGTCACAAAATTATTAACTATCTATGAAGACAAGAACATCTGCTTGAAATAAAAGATAAGCATTTTTGTTTGCATTGGCCATCTAAATCATATTATACGCTTGCAAAACCTGGAAATAAAAATTAGAACTACATCGAAGTTTCAAAACTTTAGAAATGAGATCCTATAAAGACGTGGTCGGCAAACTTTTGCTAACTCTTTGCAGACTTAGGGCTTTAAAATCTTTCAGTTTCCCAAGAACATACGTATTTTTATACAAGTCAAGGTCAATGTACCTGTTATACAACATATAAAATGTACTAATATATATAATGATATGTAAATCAAATTAATAGAAATAAACTGTTTTTATATATTTTGTTACTTTATACAATTTTCTAAATGTAAATGTTCACGTGTTAGGCAAATTCGTTGTAGACTTAGCACTGATTTCATATTTGGAGATAATTTTCTCACGGGAGTAAGTGGAACCAATTTTCATCTTCCAGAGACTTCCTTGCTTCAACAAATTCCGCCATTTGGAATTACTTGGCGTGAGACGTGTGGCGTAAGTTGTCGATTCCTAATAGAACTATTCTCTAAGTTGAACGGATCAGCAATTACTTAATGCGAGTTTTCGTCAGACGAGTGACACTTGATTTGTCAAGTGTCACTCGAAAGGGAAGTTGTAATAAGACGGTTAACTCACAAGATCCATCAACGATCCCATTAGAATCATCCAAGGCAACAGAAGAATAGGGGAACAGCGAAAAAATTGGGCTGACAACGTCACCGAATGAACAGAACGGTCATTCACAGAGATCCAGACATGGGTTGTCATGAAAAATTCCTGGAGAAAGATGATTAGTTGCTATCATATCCAGGCCATATTGTGATAATGCTATCGTGTATATATATATATATATCCGAGTAAGTATAGAATGAGGAGAGAAAAAAGAAAAAAGCCTACACCAATAACCTTACTTAACGCAATAACCTTCCTTAAATACAAAAATATTCCGTACTAAAATAATCAAAATTACACAAATGGATCCCAAACTTGAAAAAGAATCAAAATTCATATATTCAAAATCAAGATTAAATATACTACTTCAGAATAATTATATCATACACAAAAATAAACTGTACGCACACGTACGTTCTAACCCTACAATCACACAAAAAATACTGGAAATTTGAATAGATATTTTTATTATTATAAAACATAAAAAATGCTATAGAAAACATCGATGTAATAAATCCTTGAAGTAAGATCTAATGCCCACGAAAATATCTAAATAAATAAAATATATAAAAAATTAAAAGAAATAAATAGGATTCCAAAAGATAATTTATAGAAAAAAAAATTTAAAAAATTAAAAGAAAAAAGCGACCTTCTAAACTTAAAATTAAGATTAAACGTACAATTTTATACAAAAAACTGATAAAACGCTAATTTGCATTTACTTCCTAAAAAATACAAATTTAGATTTCTTGAAATAACTTCGCCTAAATACAATAATACACCAAACTTGAATATAAAATAAAAAAATATATTTAAAAAAGCCTATAAAATAAAATAAAAAATTCCATACCGAAAATATCAATATTGGAAAGAAAAACACCCCACCCTATCACGTCTATCTAGGAAACCCCAAAGTGAAAACCTAGACACAGAATCAAAGTAAATACATGAATTAGGTCCACTAACAGCAGGCATCAATCAATTAAACGATAGCCAACCATAAAAGTGACCACTCAACAGGACGCCCTCTTAGAAATTCTAACCAAAAGATGTACCCGACCGATAAAACGTACGTTCCAACAGATAATACCATTAATCAACAATTTCACACTTACACACCAGATTCTTCAAAAGTCTAACGGTCAAAACGAGAGACACATTCACTTAATTACCCATAACCACAACCAACCCCTACAACAACAACGAACCAAATATAAGCAGTGAATGATTCCAAAGTCTTACTTCTCCCGGTGAAGTGTTTGAGTCCAAACACTGAATCAGCAATATGATTGTAGAGAAGAGGACATATATAGAAGAAATTATGTACATGTTCTAAAACATAATTTATGATTATATATATATATATATATATATATATATATATATATATATATATATCGTTAATTCTGCTATAATTAATTTATTATTCATAATCTCAACCAGATGCACCCTGACTAACAAGAAGATTAAAACAGTCATAAAATATTTCGGTAGCACATACCACTTAGCAATAGAACAAATGTATAATATGTATTTAAAAAAAAAGCTCAAAACATCTAGTTTTTACCAACAATATGAGAACGTAACTATCCCCCGTAAAAAAATATTTTCATTTCCTCTGTGAGAATTTTTCTTCAATATCAAGGAGCCAGAAACCATAAATCAGGTACATTGTTCTTCTTCTATGAGCCTTGTCTTTCATGACGTAGGCGATCATGGCATTCCACGTCTCCCTATTCCTGGTGCCTCTTAGCACGCTTTCTACTGATACAAAATGTAAATTCCGCTTTGCCACCCACCTGCTCAGATCCGTCAAGTATGTTCCACGTTGTTTTCCCCTATCTCTCTTTCCTTCTATCTAGCCTGTTAGTATCAGATTCTCCAAGCCCTCTTTCCTTATTGATTGTTCCTGGAATTTTAGCTGTTTCTTCCTGATGCTTAGTATAAATTTCCTTTTCGTTTCCATCCTTTCCAAAGCCTCATCACTCTTCTGTAGAACCACATTTCAGATGCTTCAATATTTTCCTTCATCTTCAATGAGATTGTCCAGCAATCACACTCATATTGAAGAACTGACATCACATAGCAATCCAGTAATCTCTTCTTTGTTTCCAGTAAAATTTTCCTGTCACTTAATAAGCTACTCAAATTCTGGAATGCGTCCTTCACCATACAAATTCGCCTTCGGATCTCTGTGTCGCACATTCCGTCTTCTGTAAGAAGACTTCCCAGCTATTTAAATGTTTGTACCAGCTTCATTATGGTATCACCCACTGGTATTTGTTATATAGGGCTGCTCTTTGTGCTGATAACCATGCATTCGGTTTTCTTGCAGTTTATTTGTAGTCCTTTCTTGTTACTCACTTCAGCTACCTTCTGCAGGCGATCTTCTGTAGGAGGTCTTGTAGTTTCCTTTCTATAGCACTGTATCTTATGATGTTCAATTGTATCCTTCGATGACGAATACTGGCATAACTATTAGGGTCCTCGGAATAGTTAAATAGATCCGATGAAAAGACACATCCTTGTCTTCCGCCCCTTTCTATCTTTGTATATCGACTGAAATCATTATCTGTCGGGTTTGCTGCCAGTAGAGATTCTTGATCACTCTAATGTCTTTCCCAAGGTTGTTGAGCATCTCCATAAATTCTTTTTGGAGTATTTTATCGAACGCCTTCACATAATCGATAAAACATAGATACACGTCCTTTCTAATTTGTATTGCTCTTTCGGATAGAATCCTGATCATAAATATGGCGTTCCTTGTTCCAATATCTTTGACAAATCCGTGGCTCACCAAACTGATTGTTTGGTGGAGTTCGCACTCTTTTGCGCCTATCTTATTAGGCAGTGCTATGAAAATGGACTTGCTTTGGCAGTCCTGTATTACACCAATGTTATAAATTTAATTTATCATTTCTATAATTTTCTCTACGCTGAATTCGTCCGGGGCTTTCAGCAGCTCCATGACAATACCGTCTGGTTTAGCTGCATTGTTTCTATTCAGTTTGTTTTTTGCTGCTTCCGCTTCGAGTTATAGTTCTGGCCCTTCCTCATCTTTGTGTATTATCGGTTGCTCTTTCTTGTCGTGGAAAAGCTCTTTTATATAATTATTTTTATATAAATACTAGCAGTGTAGCCCGGCGTTTCTCGGGTGTAATGAAAGCTTTAAAACTAATCCATGGTCCTGGAGCTCAGACTCAGCCTAAAGAATATTTGTCTCTGAAGTTTGGTGAGAATCGGATAAATATTGTGGATTTGTATAAAGGACATACAGACAGATAAACAGACACACACACAAATATTTTGCCTTATATATATATATATATATATATATATATATATAATCGATTTTCTGCACTATTGTAAGAACTACAACCTTGAAACTTCTGAATATCGTTTCTTATGTCTTTATCTATGAGTGTATCAAATCTGATTAAAATCAGACCATTCCTTCTATAACCCGATTTTCGATGATCGATTTTCGATATTTATCTAAGCTAGCTAAGAACACTTGTAGACGCTTATAGTACAAATGTGTAAATTTTCAAGAAAATCGGTTCAGCCGTTCGGAGTCTGTAGGTAATAGACACACACACACACAGACACATACACACGCACAAAGTTCCATTTATAAATAAGTTTAGATATATTCTTCCCATCACTGGAGTATTTCCATTTTTTCCAATATGGTCATTCCATCCTTAGATTTTATACATCCTGTTAAGGAGCAGAATTTTTGTCCTGTCAGTTCTCTTATTTCTTTATGCATGTATGCTTTATTAAGCCTGCTCAGTCACTCTACTTCTGAACATTTGTTGTTGAGCCATTTCTCTTTAGCCTGTCTCCTTTTTTTTGTTTAGTTATTATTATTATGTCATTTTTTCATCATATTTCGATTTCTGCTTTGGTCTCACTACCAAGCCAAGTCTGCGGGGAGACCTAAGGCAGGTCGTGGCGTGTTGTTATGATTCCATTTCATGTTTTTCTATCTTCCCCATCATCCCTAACATTACATAGATAAAGTTTTCCTTAGTTTGTGGGCTGTACTTAATAAGACAATTTTTTGTATATCTCTTAAGCTGGGGTTTCCAGGGATTCTTTCAATGTGTTGTTTTGTTCCATTTTTTATCATTCCAAGTGCACCTACTATCACTGGCACAACTCTTGTTTTCAATTTCCACATTTTTTCTATTTCAATTTCCAGGTCTTTATATTTTGACAGTTTTTCAAATTCCTTGATTGCTATGTTACAATCCGCTGGACAAGCCATATCAATTAATAGACAAGTTTTCTCCTTCTGGTTTTTAACAATAATGTCTGGCCTGTTTGCTTCAATTTTTCTGTCTGTGTAGATGGTGTAATCCCATAGAATGGCTATATCTTCTATTTCTGTAACCGGTGCTGGGTGATGTTCATACCAGTGTTTGTTTACAGCTTTTCCATAATGTTTGCACATTGCCCAATGTAAATATTGCCCAACTCTATCGTGGCGATTTTTATATTCATTTGGGGCAAGCACAGAACAGCCTGAGATTAGGTGGTCTATTGTTTCTTGGTGTTTATCACAAAACCTGCATTTTGGATCCATATTATTATGCATAATATTTGCCTGAAAGTTTCTAGTGAAAAGACTTTGGTCTTGTGCTGCAAGAATAAAGCCTTCAGTTTCAGACTTTAATCCAGATGCACGTAACCATCGATGAGTATTAACTTTGTCAACATTGGATTTATTGGCACGTTCTGGATATTGGCCATGCAGAGGTTTGTCTTGCCAGCGCTGTTTCATCTGTTCAAGAGCTTTATCTTTGGCTTTCATTTTCATATTTTTTGCCGCAATAGTTGGTTCTTGGCTTCTGTTTTGCTTTTCTACAGAATCTACTAACTGTAAATCTTGTTTGTATTTACTGCCTTCTTTTATTATTGAATATTTTTTCTTTCTTTCCTCATGTTGCCTCACAAATTGTATCATCCAATCCTTTGTTGTTTCTATGTATGTTAGTAAGCCAATAGTTGTTGTCTTGTATGACAATTCCAGCTGAATAAGACCTCTTCCACCTTCTTTACGGGGTATGTATATACGGTCTACATCAGCCTTTGGATGATGCATCTTATGCTTAGAAAGAAGCTTTCTTGCTTTAGCATCCATTCGCCTGATGTCGTTTAGAGTCCAGTTTAAGATGTTAAAGCTATATTGGACAACTGGGATTGCAAGGCTATTAATGGCCATAACTCTGTTCTGAGAATTGAATTCAGTTTTTAATATCATTCGTAGCCTTCTATAGTACTCTTTACGCACTATTTCTTTCATTTTTTTATGGTGGATGTTTTCACTCTCATTTACACCTAGGTATTTATAAGCTTCTTCTGGTTTAAATTCTTTTATTGTTACAGCAGGGTCTAAGCTAATTGAGGATGTTTCTTGTATTGATCCACGTAAAACTAGCTTTAGCACATTTATTCAAATTGAATTTCATTCCAATATCTTCGCTGAAGCATTTTACAGTTTGCAGAAGACCTTCCAGCTCATTATCATTCTTAGCATATAACTTTAAGTCATCCATGTAAAATCGATGGCTTATTTTCTTTTGGCCTATTTCATAACCACATTATGTCTTATTAAGTTGACTGGTTAGTGCTATTAATGATATGCAGAATAGTAAGTGAGATAAAGAATCACCTTGAAATATACCTTTTTTGATGTTTATTTCATCAGACATATAGGTTCCATTTATATGATTGAGGTAAAGGGTTGTTTTTCATATAGACATGCACTGTTTGATGAAATTGATGATGACGGGCGATATCTTGTATATATTTAAAGTCTTTAAAATCCAGGAATGTGGCACACTATCGAATGCCTTTCGATAATCTATCCAGGCAGTACTAAGATTTTTCTTTGTACTGTAGCAGTTTTCCAGGATCATTTTGTTAATTAGTAATTGGTCTTTACATCCATAACAGCCACGTTTGCACCCTTTTTGTTCACGCCGTATCATGTCATTTCTTTCTAAGAATAAATCTGTCTGTTTTGTTAAAATAGGTGTTAATAGTTTATATGTTGTCGGAAGACATGTAATTGGTCTGTAGTTTTTCGGGTTGTTTGTGTCACCATTCTTGGGTAGAAGAAATGTAATTCCTTTGGTCATCCATACAGGAATTTTAGTGGGATCGTCAACCATTTCTTGAAGTTCTTTGGCTAGTTTTTTATGTGCTGTATTTAAATAATATAGCCAAAAGTTAGGAATTTTATCTATACCTGGGAATTTCCAATTGTGTGCTTTTTTTTAGTGCAAAATTAACATCCTCTTCTGTAATTCCAGCCCATGTCTGTTCTGGTTTATTTTTCATTCATTCATTCATTCATTATTATTATTATTATTATTATTATTATTATTATTATTATTTACAAAAGAAATTTTTCAAGCATTTTTAACCATAAAAACTTTTTTATGAAAATCACAATTTTGCTGCTTTTATGAATAAACCCATGAATATGTTTATGGCTTCAGCTACAGATAAAATACATTGGTGATTTTGCTATAAAATAGGTTATAATGGTGTTGATGATTTTGCTATAAAAATCTATTTTTATACTTTCAGAATGATTTATTTTTGTTTGAGGGTTCCTTACAGCTAAGACCCTAACAGAAGCTACTATTCCGCTTCAGGTTGGACCTGGAATCAACAGGAATTGAGAGTTGATTCTACGATACGCAAGCCACCAATCTCCTGAGCAAAGGCCTTGATGCAGAATGTAATCTATTATCATACTAGGTAGATTGATCGAATATACGGCAAGTTACCCTTTGGAATATCGAAACAAAAGAAAATCTTAAAATGGCCAGAAAATTAGGAGACATAAGAATTATTTCAAGATTCTGAAGGTAAGTATAAGAACATATTAGAATGTTTTTTATTTTTGGAAAAATGAGTTGAAAATATTAAAGACAGCATAGTCCTAGTACGTTTTCCCGTGCATCATTTGTCGGAATGGACTGAGGTAAATGATATACATGTGTAAAATAACTTAGTGTATCTATGACAGTATAGGTATGGGAACCTCACATTAGCAGAAGGATTGCTAAGCCCTGAACCTCTGGTGGTTATTTTTTCTTCAGCATGAACCTGAAATATTTGATTTTCTAATAGCGAGAGAAAATGCATTCCTCAGACATTTGTTTATTGACAAAGACGATAGTAACCCAAGGAAAAGAACCAATGCATAAAATACAATCGCAATTTAAACTAGTATTATTCAATGTAACATTTGGAATGTGTTTTAATGGGCAACGCAAACCGTGACACAGAAATGTGTTACACACTGAAATAGAAAAAGATGCCTTATAAAAGTTAAGCCTAGAATTAAGAACAAGTTAATTTCTACAGTATTTATATTGTTTAGACTGTTGTCTTCATTTTTGTTGCTATATTCACGACGTTTCTGCAGTTGTACACTCGGACATTCTTCAGAAGATTGGAATTTGAAACAGAACCCTTTATTTCGTTTGCCGGGGTAAATATTTCTAGTTCCATGAATCATGCTTCTTCCAAATGTCTCAGTATCAGTTATCGCTCTTTAATTCAACTCCTTAAGTTTTCTGTAGCCAGGTATTGAACACACAACTCTTTTAGTCAAGAATACGAAAGCTTTTATCCACTGAATCATCTATCCCTGTGAACGTCAGTGTATGATGTTTTGTGGGGGGGGGGATTTAAGAATTTAATGTCTCAGTAATCACTTTTTTACCAGTGCTCATATTACAATCTTGTTGCTTTGTAATTGTTTTTCTCTAACTCTCCTTAATACTGGTTCCCATATCGGAATAATTTCAATGCTTGACCGAAATAGGAAATTTTGGTTAAGTACTTTGGGAAATAAAAAGAGTTTCAAAGAGTTATGTGTTACCAATAATCGTATATGGCTGTGAATGCTGGTCAATTTCCTTCTCGAAGAAAGGAAACTTGGAACAAAGAAATATGTCGTGTTACAGAAGCGAGCACGTGAGCAACGATAAAAACTCAAGCGAAATAAGAACAAGGACATATAGAACCAGGAAGAAACAGTTATAATCTCAAGGACTCATAATAGGAAAGGGTGCTTAGTGAATTTTACGTTTATGGAGCATAATAAAGTATAAGCGAGAGGGAAACTGTGAAAAACTTATTTATTTTATGTAAATGGAAAGCAAAACTGGTATTGGGAAAGATATTAAAAATGCCAATATTGCAAAATCGACAAGGATTGGAAGATGTGAAGTACTATGATCCTCAAATTCGAGAAAGAGACGGCATAAAAAAGAAACTGTTGAGTTATCCATTCAATACACTCTAAAATATAGATTATATTCTATTATGCTCCGTAAATGTTAGTTAAAAAGAGCACTATGTTTGAAACCACTGCGTCGGTTATTGAGCCTTTCTTTGACCAGATGGACATATACACTGAACCGTAGCAAAATGGTGCCGTGTTGTCTGGTAAAACGACTTACATTTCAAGCTCGATCAAGCAATCTATTTCGTGAGTGGGGCTAAAATGAATAAAGTTATGGATTTCGCCTGTCAGCAGATTGTTGTGCAAATTGGGTGTTGGCCTTAGTTCTTTTGGGTAGGTAACTCAATTCAAATTTTCGATACCTCAATTTAAATTGAATTTTTAAATATAAAAAAATTTCTTGAAGCTATAATTTTAGCTTTAGTTGAAAGTCATGTGATTAAATTTACTAATTACAGTAAACAAATTAACCTGGTGTATTTCAAATCGAAATTATATTAATCGGAGAAAAATTAGGTTTAAAAAAAAATTAATTTCAAATTTTCCGCCATTTTTCATAGATTCTAAACAGAAGGTAATTATAGATTTTAAAAATCTTACAAAAATAAAATACATCTCACTGACACATTATTTTCTTCAAATTACTGAATTTAAACTTACAGGAAGTTCCCTTGAAACAAGATTTATTTGCTTACTGCCTGAAATCTTTCAAAAAAGCGTTTCTTAATTACGGTTGCCTTGTTATCACAGCTGTCATCACCTTATCAGAGTCGTTAATGGATGATTTATAGTAGCTGGCCAAACGTATGGAAGACGAATTTGGTATAAAAAGGTTTATATACAGATTTTGTTTTCATGTAAGGGAGGACAACCCTTGAATGACGAGAACTTTTAATGATAGAGATCGCGTACGGCCACCCGTACAAACAAAATACGGGTAATCAACATGCAGAAATTTAAAATGTTTTAAATATTTAACAAAAAATGAGCACCCTTATTTAAATTAAGCGTTTAGATTTTTCGATGACTAAATATATTCGCCACACATTAATTTACAAATCTGGGAGACGTATGAGGAGGTAATTATAAAAAAAATTTTGGCTTACATCTAATTTATCAGAAAAAATGATATAAAAACATTAACAAGCACGATAAGAACTATAACAGAAGATGTCTTTACTGTATCAATTAGAAAAAACTTCCATTGCTTTTAATTTTATTATTGCAGAAATATAGAAGAAAGATTATTGAAACTATTTCCGTCCAAAAAAAAAAAAAAAAAAATGTAACCATCCATTTATGAAAAATACTCGCATCCAAAACCATGTTACTTTAAAGACATATAAATAATATTCAGTCAGTCAGTTAAGTGCCATACGTGAAACATGACTGACTGGGCAGAAGATTATCCCGCAGTTGGTTGCCATTGCTTTCTGCGGTAGACTGGTTGCCGACCAAGGCTATAGAATCCAATCTGTCCTGATATTTAACCCATAACTGGAAGGAAGAGACAAATTAATACCTTTCCCGAGAGTATGTGCGCGTAAGTGAATGCAAGGAATTTAACTGGAATTCGAACTCGGCTCCCCGATTTGTCGTTTCGAGTCGGTATCCACTACACTACAACGCACACTTCATGAATAACATGTTTTATTTCCACAGATTAGTAAGAAACCTGTCACTGAAAGTGTTGATCTTTGCTAGTTACTAAATTTTTACATCTTTCTAACAGCATTTGAATTCCACGTCGGAAAAACGACATGTCTTTTACGAGTAACCACCAATCAACCCATTTTTTAAAATCTTCTGAAAAGGAAAAGTTCTGCTGTCCCATCGATTGGCACAAATGTAATCAAAACGGGTCAATATCTGGTGAATATTGTAGGTGGGGTAGAACTCCTCATTTATGCATTTCCAAAATGGTTTTCACTCGTTTTGCAACATGTGGCCTAGCATTTTTTGCCTGCATTTCTTGATGAGGTAGTATTTACACGATTTACATTATTCAGATTATTGTCCTCATTTTGGTTGCCATTTGTACGACGTTTCGACCGTTGTACGCTCCGGGTATCTTCAGGTGCTAGAAATTTCAAACCGAGCTCTTTATTACGATCAGTGGGGTTTCTCGGTCTCATTCTTTGTGCGAAGCCTCTTTTGGTAGTCATGAATTATCTCCCACTAATCCGTCTCTCTAAATTACATGTATACCACTGCTGTAGCCAGGAAATGAACTCACAATTTTTGGTGGGCACTTCAATAAAATTATTCAACATTACTTTTATGTTTCAGAATTATACTGTTCTTCGTCTGGTGAAAAATTAAAAATAAAAAAAAATTAAAAAATATTTATTTTTAAAATATCACTTATTCCGAAACTTGTAGTGATATAATGCATTTATAAACCATTCTTTTAACAAAATTAAAATATTAACCTCTACTCTGTATTGCGCACTCTTTACAAAAGTAACTGCATGAAGATTAGGTTTTTATCTATCTGTTCTTTCACTCTTTATCATCTGGGATGGAAATGCAACATTTTAAATATGTCATCAGCGTTTAAAAATTAAAACTGTTTATCTGACCCAGTCGACCATCAATAAAATGTTTTCCATCTCTCTCTTCCCCTTAACCCCACTATTCTTTCCGTCTAGTTAAATCGAACCTATTCATTTTTGTAAAAACAACTCCGTTCTGAAGATATGAATATTTTAAAAAATATTAAAAAAAACATTTTTTCCGCATTTGGAAACTTCGTTTGTTTACTTACGTATACATGTATACACAACATGCACACATGAACTTACCCATAATGCATATACGCATACGCACACATAAACATAAACATATTATGTATTACGTATTAGAGTCGTTTGGCGCTGTAAATTTTAAATCAAGCGACTTGAAGTATGTCCTTATCATTTTCTCCACCAACTTGTATTCCGTAATGTGTTATTACTGTTAATCGATGATCTGTCAAATAACCTATGGCCCCGAAATTAGATTCGCTGTTAAGAACTACGAGATAAGCGCACTCTACTCTCAAAGCATTTTCTTCTCAGTGAAATTTGTTTTCTCTTGATCAGACTGGCATTTTTAAAAAGCTAACTGTTGTCAAATCCGGTGAAAGGACACATTCTTGTCTTACACCCCTTACTATCTTCGTATATCTGCTGAACTCGTTACCTGACCGTATACAAGCGTTTTGCTGCCAGTAAAGATTCTTGATTATTCTGAAGTCTTTCCCAAATATGTTAAGGCTGTCGAGCATCTCCATCAATTCTTTGTGGCGTATTTTGTCAAACGCCTCCGCATATGCCTGGATTTGTCATCGGAGACCACAATTTAAACAACCTTAGGATACGCAGATGACACAATGCTGATAGCAGACACAGAAAGGAAACTACAAGACCTCCTACAGAAGGTAGCTGAAGAGAGTGACAAGAAAGAACTACTATTAAACTGCAAGTAAACCAAATGCATGGTCATCAGTAAAAAGGGCAACCCAATATGACAAATACAGGTCGGAGATACTAGAATCTAGAATACTAGAAGCAGGTACAAAAACTTACCTGGGAAGTGTTATAACAGAAGACAGAAAGTGCGACACAGAGATCCGAAGGCGAATTGGCATGGCAAAGGAAGCATTCCAAAAGTTGAGTAAAGTATTAAGAAACAGGACAATTTCGCTAAAATCAAATAATAGAGTACTGGATTACATGTGTTGTCAGTTCTTTAATGGCAGTGAATGCTGGACAATATCAGCAAAGATGAAGGAAAAACTTGAATCAGCTGAAATATGGTTCTACAGAAGGATGCTGCGAATATCATGAATCGAGCATGTGAGCGATAATGAGGTTTTGGAAATGATGGAAACGAAAAATAAATTAATACTGAGCATCAGGAAGTGACAGTTGAAATTTATGGGACATGCAATGAGGAAGGAGGGCATGGAGAAACTGATACTAACAAGCCAGATAGAGGGAAAAAGAGACAGGGGAAAGCAACGGATAGCATATTTAAAGGACCTAATCAGGTGGATGATGAAACAGGGTTGCATGGTGTAATAGGAGAAGGCGTGCTAAGAGTAACCAGGTAAAGGGAGACGTGGAAACCCATGATCGCTTACGTCCTGAAGGAACAGGGCACATAGAAGAAGAAGACTATATATGTAGACTATATATCTTAATCCATGCTTTGTTGTTATCTCGTTTGATTTGAACTCTATTTAATCGTTTTAGAGGTGGTGTTGATGAACTTTATGCCAAGGTCAAACAGGTTATTTTCAGTGGTATCTGTTACGGAGTTGATGGGTAAGATTATATGTTTGATTCTGTTATTGTTTGTCCGGATTAATAGTACTTGTGGGTTTTTGTGTTTTTGTATTTTTCTTCAGTTGATTAGGGATTTGGCATTGTACAGGGAAGAATTTGAGCATTGGAGAAGTCTGAAAGTGTTTTCAGTTTGTTCCTCTTTGGGCAAGAATTAGGAGCTACAGGTTTTAAGAGGACTTAAATAAAAGACTATGGTCAAGGCAGACTTGTTCTGTTGTTGTGGTGTATGAGGTCATTATTATTTGTTGGATTTCGATAAGCCTTTAGCAGAATGTACTTTTCTGTGCATACAAACATGATATCAATATATAGTAAGGCGGAGTTTTCTTTTGTTTCGTAGGTGATTGTGTCCTGTTTAGTCAGTCAACAAGTTCTGTTAGTGGTGCGTCATGTGGGTGTATTAGTCAAGAATCGTCAAGATATCGAAGGTATGTAAAGTTTTGGGGTAAAATCCGCTGGACGAAGTGGCATGACTTTAAAATTTCTAGGAAGAGTCATGCCTATACAACTGAGCGGTGGGCCATCGTTAGCCTAATTTTTATGATCTTTAAATATTCCCGTTGAAAGAGAAATGGCATTAGTTAGTAAAAGGACGACAAATTCCGATAGTTTTCTCTGTGATTGTAAGAGGTTGTTCTCTGAATTTCTTAAACTTCTAAGTATGACAAGTATTTGGTGACGGGTATATTTGTATTTTGGATGATTGATATCGAAACTATCCACGTTTTTTATTCGTCATCTCTAAGAAATTCAGTCTATTGATGAGGTTGCCCGAGATTTTAATGTTTGTTGTGCTGATTGTTCCGAAAAGGGGTTAAAAATATTTCCTATGGCTTTTCCTAATTTGTTGGATGCGCTATTCAGACATGATACTACAGTGCGCACTGAGGTACCCGGTTTTTGTGACTAGGTCAGTCCTAAGGGTTCAGTATGGTTGAGTGATATTATATCAACCTCACCTATCATTTCCCTTCGTATGTAATTAACTTCTGAATGGATTTATTTCATTTTGTACATCATTATGTTATTGAATTTTCTCATAAGTATCTGAATCATTTAGGAGAGCCTCCATTGTTTCTTTATCAGTGTCGGTATCAAGTAGAACGATACCTCTACCGTTTTTAGGCGTTGTGATTTTGCGATATCTTTTCTATTTTGATGATTTCTCAAGTGTTAAACCTTTTAAAACTATTGTAATTATTCCTACAAAAACATGAGTCAAAATTTGTGCCTAGCATGATGTTAATTATGTCTCTTTTTTTTTGTTGGGTACAATAAATTTATCACCTCACTACCTATCCCCTACACACTAAAGTGTGTAAAAATGTTCAATGCTTGAACATAGAGACATTAGTGCATTAGTGTTCACACTCCACCGACGTCTATTGGACAGGTGAAGAGGCTCATCCCTTGTTTCCTGTCTAGAATGCGGTTTCCGGTTTTCTCTTTTCCAATCTTTTCACTCTTTTCTTTTTTTTCTTTTTTTTTCAATTGGCATAGACAAACTAAACTATCGCCCGGTTCACACTCCACCCACGTCTATTGAACAGGTGAAGAGGCTCATCCCTTATTCCCTGTTTAGGATGTGGTTTCCGGCTTTCTCTTTTCCATTTTTTACCCTTACGTAGCCCCCTGCGCATCAGTGGCGTTATCGCTTTGCTTGGGGTGATATGATTAGAAAAAAAAATTCCTAAGATTCGAGTCAACCTCTATGCCTAACATGTGATTTCGTCTATTAAATGAGATTTGTATGTATGTATTGTTACGAATTGGTAGCATATAGTCGAACCGCAGGTTAAAAAAAAAAGAAAATGTGGGATCCTTTCTCGGTGTTCACTCAGAAGGGGACGCAACACACGGAAGTCAACGAAGAACAGGCGCAAAACGACGGATTCCAAAATAAAACATTTATTTATAACATATAAGAAAGAAAGGCAAAAGAAAGTTCGTTTAGCAAAAGGGGAAGTGGACTATAAAGAAAACAGTAGGAGCAATTGAATACAAATACACATATAACACAAAAGATCAAGCCAAAGTATCACTTATCTGTCCGTCGTTTTCACAGAAAGAAATTGGGTCGCCGAAGCGAAAGTTCTGTTTTAAAATAATATTTCATGGAGGCCGGCCATTTTATCTGGTTCCTTCTCCTTTGAGAAATTGGGATTGTTTGGAGTTCACGATATCTCGTAGAGTCGTTTGGTCGGTCAGTCCAGCTTCATAGCAGCCGTTTTCATTTATAGCCGACAAACTTTGCGGCCTTCAATTCTGTGGGTAGTCATCCGAAGTGACGTTTATCTGTCACCGGGTGGACACGAACTGGAATATCTCTTTTGATTTCGGCTGTGCCCAAAACAGTCACGTGGGCTCTACCTCCGGAAACGCTGATGCGCGGGTCACGCCGCCTTTGCCTGACCGCCAAGGTTTTCACTTATGACTGACCTCCTGGTAACAGCAAGGTTTTTGAAACCAGATCATTCTTTGCCGCTTAGTCCGTTTAGACGGCCGATTGCTTTTTACCCAGGATTGAAACCCGAACGTCAGTACGTCAGTCGGCGATTCTACCTCTGAGCTACGGGCTCTCGGTAGAAGGAGGCAGACTTTTTAGCTTGTATATTATCATTATACACGCCCGATAGCTGAGAGTGTTCTAATTCATTGCTGAATGAACGATGCGTAGATGCCAGAATAGCTACTGTTTTTCAAAGTCTACCATTCTTCCAGAGTGTTCAGTCAGGGTGTGAGAGCGCATGTGCGAGAAGACATGAAAGTTTTACTTAAAGCGTAATTTTATTGTTGTTATTATGATTAATATTAGTTGCTTTTCGTATAATATATTAAGTGTCAATAATGGTATTTGTGTCGCGACACGCATTTCATGTCTAAAGTTGGCTCTCTTCAGGTGAATAAACTTGTGAATTTACATATCGATATCCGTTTCTCATGTCTATCGTGTATATATAGAGATAAGTGGTGAGCAGGTCAGAATGTTCATTTTCCTGCGTGTTTGTTGGTTTTCATATATATATATATATATATATATATATATATCTGTGTGTGTGTTTTTGACGGTAAAAAAACGTATTATGACGTTAAAGGAAAGACATTTTTTTTTACTATAGGCCATGATAAATTTTAAAACAATAAAATGTCAGTCGACTGGTTTTGTCCCCTCTCGCCAGAACTTTAAACAGGGAAACAAATGAGAATAAAGTCGGTCGCGGATGACGTTAATAAATGGGCAGGGGAAAACAAAATATAAGTTATAACATCAAAAGATGCTACAGACGCAGCAAAGCAAGCCCTAGCAAATCACCTGGACCTGATGAAAAGCGTCTCCAACACCTTCAGATGAAAAAAGCGAGTGTGCTCTTGCCAAAACAGAGGTTCACTTCAAACTGAAAGCCATAGCACAGTTCGGATTATTTGTCAAGTGATCAGCTTTAGAAGACCTGTATATATTTTGAATGGTATCACCAGACGAAAAATTTTTATGGAGTATTTTAGTCGGCACATGCTGTTTAATCCTAACGTCTAAACTCTGCGTCGTTCTACCTATGTAATCGAAACCACACTACATCTATAATAATAATTAATATGGTGTGGAAGTTGAACGTTTTTACGCATACATAAAAGGACAGACTTCGTTTAAAAAACAACATGAACGTTAGCTGCCTGATAACACTCACGTTAACTAGATGAAATCCGCTTGGCGAAGGACTCACAAATCCTACCCAAACACGGTAAACGATGATAGCCCGGACATTTACAAACGTTACAGGTTTAGTTTAATTAAACCTAGCAGTCTTATCCCGAATAACCGATTTAACAATGTCCAAGGGATAGCCATTGTTCACAAGGATACTAGTTCAACAACCAATTTCCTCTTTCAAGGCGTTATCTGAACAAATCATTAAAGCCCTATGGGTCAAAGTCCCAATCAAATTAATCTTTTGTTGTTTAGGACAAGAAGAACCCCATCGAGTGTAGAGACCCGTAAAAATAGACTTCCTATAAACTGAAGTAATAAAAGAGGAAGGTGTTTTAAGTACCAGAACATCTAAGAAGGGCAATGAACAATTGACCTCCTTATCTATCGTAAATTTAAGGGCAGGAAAAACACTGTTCAGTATGGAGAAAATTGGACAACTTCCGATTCCAGGTTAAACACAGAAAATGTGTCATCCATATAACGAATGTAAACCGTTGGCCGGGTAGAATCTTAAAGAAGCCTTTCCTCGTAAAATCCCACAAAAATAATCGCCAAAACAAGACCCACTACACTTTTAATCTCTGGGTACATAATATTATCAAAAGCAAAACCGGCAGACATGGTGGCAAATTTTATGAGTTCAACAAAAATATCTTCAGGTAGAGTCAGAAGTGTTATATTATTACGATATAGCAAATCTCTACAAATATTGAAAGTCTTCGATAAAGGAAAACAAGTGAAGAGGCCGCAGATGTCAAACGAAAACATAAATCCATTAGTGTCTCACAGTTACGAATGAATTGGAAAAAAGTAAAAGAATCTTTAATAAAAAAAAGGAGCTATAATGCTGCAAAACTGGTTGCAAAAATATGACCAACCACTTTGCGACTTTATGTTGAGAAGATACAATCATAGAGAACCAGGGCCTCAACGGGACAACTTCCTTATGAATCTTGGGTAATTCATAAAGAAGGGGACGAATAGAACCAGACGGGCTCAATTCTTCAGCCATCTCAGAGGAAAGAACACCACTTTTTACCCCTTTGACAAGACGTTTCTGAAATCAAATTTCAGAAGTCAGTATGGAGTCATGAGTGTCCATGGAACCAAAACGTTGAAACTTGGGAGGGTCATTAAGTATAATTAACATTTTATTAATGTAATATTGGCGGTCTATAAGGAGAGCGGCCAGATCCCTTATCCGGTTTCGTAATAATCAAGGAGTAGTGCCATCGTGGAAGCGTTCACCGCAAGGACAGGGATGTCAAAGCATGTGACTCATTTCGCGCCCACCTTGAGATGGTCGTCGACGTAGGTGGCAATTACATTGATAAATAATGTAGTATGTATCTCTAACTGTTGCTAAATAAACTATCGGGTCTCTGCATATACAACTTTAATTTTATTGCCTATTTCGATTTTTTAAAAATTTTTCTTGTCAAGTGTCGGATTTTACTGCAACACCCTGTAGAAATAACTTTTTTTTAATATTCTGAGTGAATTTGTTTATTTTTCAACGGTCTGCAAAAAACAATGCAAAATTACATTATTGAAATAAATTTAGAATTTACAACCGTTTAATTATGCCTTGAGTTTTCCTCTCAGTATTATATATATATATATATATATATTAATGCAGGTTTCATTGAATAATATAGACAAGTTTTGTCTATTAATTTTGTGTAGGATCCGTTCGTACCGTCTGATATACTTGATGGTGATATCGTTGAAAGGCAACAGTGTGTCCAGATTTTCTTTCGCTATTTCAATTTAAATTTTCACAAGGCTCCATTTATATTTCAAAGTGGTGATGGTGTGTTGGGCTGCTGGGTCATGTAATTTAAATTGTGTGTATTTTGGCATCATTTTTTCATTAATGCAGGTTTCATTGAATAATATAGACAAGTTTTGTCTATTAATTTTGTGTAGGATCCGTTCGTACCGTCTGATATACTAGATGGTGATATCGTTGAAAGACAACAGTGTGTCCAGATTTTCTTTCACTATTTCAAATAAAAATTTGAAATATAAATGGAGCCTTGTGGAAATGCAAATTGCTGCCAAAATACACACTATATATATATATATATATATATATATATATATATATATATATAGGCAGTATATCTTCATTCAAACGTGTTTGATCGAAGAATATAGATATCCGTTTGTAATAATCCTTTCCAATTGTCTAATTCTCATGACGATGTTGAGATGATAACCATAAAAGACACTGTAGTTTTATTTTTAACCCAAGTATATTCTACCTTTTCTAAGATTATCTTTAGAGATAAATTAAAGTGCAATATACAACACTTTAATTGCGATACAATTTGCATTCCATTGTTATAAAGATTGTTAACAACATGCGCGAACGCACTCTGTTATAGCTATTTTCTTTTTTAATTATTTCACCTCAAGCAAGGCATTCCACTGCCACTATTGCGCATGGGGCTACATAGGGGAAGGTAAAGAGGAGGAGTGGTTAGGTGTAGGAAATGTCAGAAGGAAGGTGATAGTTGGGTAAGGATACCGAGGATGAGGGTTGGGCAGATTGGAAGAGTGTTTGAAAGAATGGGAGCGAGCTAGTGTGTTAGGAGGTGTCTATTGACCTTACATTTAAACTCCTGGAGATTGTAGCCGTCGGGGAAGCAATCGTGTGGAAGGGAATTTCACAGTCGGGAAGTGCGAGAAAAGAAACTGTTGGAGTAAAAGTTGCGGTTGCATTTTATCGGTTTCACTGTAAAATGGTGGCATCTAGTTGCTAATCTAGTTTCTCGTGCAAATTCGTATCTAGGGGGCAGCAATGATCTAAGTTCATTGGAGCAGAAGCCGTGAAAGTATTTATAGAAGAGACACAGGGAAGCCACGTCGCGCCTGTGAGAGAGGGACTGCAGGCGCTCTGCCAAGTTGGTATCGATCATATTACAGACCCTCCGCTGTACCTTGTCGAGAAGCCCGAGGAGAATAGCAGGGGTACCCGACTAGATATGGCAGTAGTATTCAATGCACGGGCAGATGGTAGATTTATATATGTGCAAGATAGATTCAGACGGAAAAAACTTCCAGGCCCTGCACAGAGAACCGACTTTCATAGCAGCGGATTTAGCAATGGATTCGATATAGTTATTCCATTTGAGGTCCGCTGTAAGTGTGAGACCAAGGAGGCGCAGTGTTTTACTCTCTGGGAGGCATCGTAGCTTCGTTTTAGAAGCATTAAAATTTACAATCCATTTCTTACCCTAGTCCACTACGGATTGGAGGTCCTTTTCAAGTTCGGCTGCAAGGTTAGCTTTGTCGCCTACACCAGATTTTTGGGTCGAGGCGAGAGTAAACTGTGGTGTCATCGGCGTACATAAATTTATTCGTTGTTATTATAGATTTTTTTTTACAAAACAAGCATTACAGTAAAATCACAGATTGGGAGTTGGTTAGAAATGCAAAATGGCATTAATATATAAATTTTACAACCACTTCTCTTTGCTTTTTCTATAAATATTTTCATGGCAAATCTTTTGAAGATATTTTTTTCCTTTTCCCTGATAACTCGACTATATTAATTTAAGCGTGTTATTAGATAGGTATCACTAGAAACAAATTGCTATGTGATGTCAGTTCTTCAGTATATTAGTGAATGTTGGACAATATCATCAAAGATGAAGGAAAAACTTGAAGCAGCTGAAATGTGATTCTACAGAAGGATGCTGCGGATATCATGGACCGAGCATCTGAACAATGATGAGGTGCTGGAAAGAATGGAAATGAAAAGGAAATTAATATTGAGCATCAGGAAGAGACAACTGAAGTTCCTGGGACATGCGAGTAGGAAGGAGGTCTTGGAGAACCTGATACTAACAGGCCAGATAGAGGGAAAAAGAGACAGGGGAAAGTCGAGGATAACATATTTGAGAGCCTTAGTAGGAGGATGATAGAGCGGGGGTTGCGAGATCTTAGAGGGGAAAGCGTGCTAAGAGCCACCAGGGATAAGGAGACGTGGAAGGCCATGAACGCTTCCGTCTTGAAAGGACAAGAAGAAGAAGAAGAAGATCCATATTCCGCACTTTTTCCGTTGAAATAGTTAAATATAACCGCATCTTCTACTTTAATGATTACTTTTCTCAAAAGTCACTTCCGTGGATCTTCTTTTCGTTTATTATTTCTCTGATAATAACGATCTCCATAATTGTAAATGCAACGTCAATTGCGACTTCCTCTATCCAGTGTTTTCTCTCTCTGTAGCCACCTGCACACTAGTGAATGTACCGCCTTGTTTTGGACGAATTTATTTCAAATAAAGCAAAAACTAACAAAATCATTAATATGATGTTGCTATATTCGTAAAAAAGTATGTAAGTTTTTTTTATTGGTTGGTATATATATATATATATATATATATATATATAGACCAACCAACTCTCAACAAATATATATACATATACACTCTCTCACACCCTATTGCACACTACGGAAGAATGGTAGGCTTTGAAAAACAGTAGCTACTTTGGCAACTACACATCTCTAATTCAGTAATGAATTAGAGCACTCTGGCTATTGGGCGTGTATAATGATAATATACACACTAAAAGGTCTGCCTTCATCAAGCGAGCGCCCATAACTCAGTGGTAGAATCTCCGACCGACGCCAATTTGGTCAGGTTTCAATCCTGAGTAAAAAAACAATCGGATGTCTAAACCGTACTGATGAGCTGAGATACAGCGAAACAGATCTGTCTGCGGATGACTATATATATATATGCATGTATGTATGTGTGTATGTATTATATATATATATATATATATATATATATATATATATATATATATATATATATATATTACCCTTCAGGAATGAATTGAGTTCTTTACGTGACTGGCGTGTGTATACACAACTTATATACAACACGTTAAAATTTTCCTTCTTTTCAGATTCCACGCGCCTATGGCTTAGAAGCAAGTGGATGTTTCTAGCTACACTGATCAGCTGTGAAACAGCAAAACAGGCTTGTATGTGGATGACTAATATGTAATAATAATAATAATAATAATAATAATAATAATATATATATATATATATATTATATATATATATATTAAGAAACCAGCAGAACTCGTAGATTAAAACCGACTGTTTAACCATTTATTTCATATAGAGTGCTAGATACAAAGTAGAGAATAACATAGTAATTTTGTTATTACAATGGTTCATAAAAGTATTATCTCACTAGAAAAAATATTTCTTTTATCAGAACTATATTGTTCTTTTTCAGGTGATATGTTGAAATAAATGGGGAAAATGGATTATTTTGAAATTATAAAATGAATTCTTGGTTATTTGTAGAATAAAGGTATAGTAGTTGTAGAATATGCCTTTGTGCGTATTTTTTGGAAGTTAAATTAAACAAACAAAAACCCCAAAAATAATTTCCCTAAGAATTACACTTTAAGTGAAATTATTAATAAGAATACACAAAAATTAAATTATTGTTGTACAAATAAATTAGAAAAAAATCATTAAAAATCATAGTAATAAAATTTTATATCAGCACGTAAACCAAAGTAAAAACAACTCTCCAAATAATAAAAATAACAACAATACAAATTTATTCAATTTTCAAAATTCTAACAATTGCCCTTGGAAAATAAGTGTCTAACAAGTTCTATTGTATACCAATTTAATATAACATCAAATGAAAATCCAACTATTAAAGATATTACATTGAATCTACTAAGAACAGTTTTAAGCAGTTTTAACTTACTTCAAAAACAACAGGTACCGAAACCAAATATCCTTTTTGCATATTTTTTACGTGAATGAATACAAACAAAAATTACCAAAGTAGAATGGCAAATTCTGGAAAAGTGTCTGTAAATCGTTCTAAGATATCTGTCCTCTGTGCCTGAGTGAAAAGTTGCAGATATTAATGTTCCTTAAAAATAAAGAACTACTGAATCTTAGAGATAAACTGGTCGTTTTATGTAAACATCGAAAATATTTTTCTTTAAAATTTTATCAATTATAAATTTCATTTATAACTTATGCTCCAATATAACTTAAAATTTAATCATTATTTCACTAAAATAAATGACCCCCACAATACTTATTTGGTTTTCCTAACTACAAAATAACTTACTATATAATAAGTTATTTAATTCTAATTCGAACCTAAACATTCCAGTCCCTTTACTTATAAAGTAGTACAAAATCTAAAATAAATAAACAAAAAATTCAACCTGCCGTTAAAAATTATTGTTTGCACATTTAAATAGCGTATGGTCCCACCATGCATTTTAACAAGACAAAAAAATCCCTTTAAAATTCTCATTTATAACTTATGCACCAATATAACTTAAAAAATAAAAATTATTTTATTAAAATAAATGACCTACACAATAATTACTTGGTTTTCTTAACTAAAATACACCTTAGTTTACCATAATTATTTAATCCTTATTCTAAACTAAACATTTCATTCATGAAGTAGTATAAAATCTAATTTACAAAAAAAAACAACTAAAATCCAACTTGCTGTTAAAAGTCATTGTCTATCCGTTTAAATAATTTATGGTCCCACTATGTATCTTATCCAGACAAAATTAAAAAGTGACATGTTTAGACACTAGGCCAGCATGCTTCCTTTCACAACCCAAATATTAAAACTCCATAGTTTAATTGTCATCTTTAATTGAACAATATTGACCCACCTAAAGGTTAATTCTACAACTATTACTCCTTCATTCTCTAAATAACCATTAGTTCCTCTTATAGTTTCAAAATAAATCATTTTTACTATTTATTGTTAAAACATCATCTGAGAAAGAACGGCATTGTTCTGAAACATGAACATTTTTCTGTAGTGATACAATGTTTTTATAAACCGTTGTAATAACAAAACTACAACATATATATACATATATATATATATATATATATATATATATATATATATATATATATATGTGTGTGTGTGTGTGTGTGTGTGTGTGTGTGTGTGTGTGTGTGTGTGTGTGCGTGTGTCCGCATAAACGCATAATTTTTTTATTGTACCCAACAAATATTTTTTCATCAATACAATCTTCTTTTTTTTTAATTTATTTGTTTAAACATTATTGTAATTTATTTTAATTTATTTTTAAAGGATACTTTTATCTGAGGTGATGCTCTGATTTTTTTATAATTAAACATTATATTTGCTTATATCTACTGACTTGAATATATTGTTTATAGTTATTACCAAAAAACAGATAATGTACTCAAATACGATTATCCATTTAAAAAAGAAATAAGGTTTAAACCAATAAATTAAAAATACGTCGGATTTAATTCATTTCGTAATGGATTTTATAAAAATGTCGTAAATATAACCTTCTTTCCGTTCAATGCATTTACGCAGTGATTCCGTCATTAGTCATCAATGCCTTTCACGGAATGTTACCGATTAAAATAAAAAAAGCAAGACCGGCCAAAGTAGGAATCATTTAGGTACCCCCACTCATTTTCGATACTTAACTCTTAAACAGAATTTTTGAAAATAAAAGATGTTTTCTTGAAACTTTTATTTTAGTTTCAACTGAACCGGAATGATTAAATTTACTAGTTCCGGTAAGCAAAATACTCTTATCTATTTTAAACAGAAATTATATTGATTGAAATTTAAAATTTTGAGATTTTTTCGATGTTTTTCAATTTTTCGGCCATTTTTTAGCAGTCGACACATTTAAATCAAAAATTTAAAAATCTTGGAAAAATGAAATATGCATCTATGACACATTATTTTTAAAAGATTAACAAATATAAAATTAAATTAATCTGATTTACAAAAGTATTGCTTATTTATAGCATGAAATTTATAATAAGACTATTTCTTAAAGAGGGCGTGTTGATCTTTCTTACTTTTCGCCGTATATTTGACATTTGATGACTGCCAAACAGATGTGAAATATGATAAGTGTATGGCGACAGGAATTGATAAAATTCTTCACATTTGTTTTTCTGTAAGGGGAAAAAACTGTGAAACATATGACTTTTTTGTGTACAGATAGAAATTACCATACAAAAACTTCAAATACACAAAAAAATATTTTTAAAATACCAAGTCACAACAATTTGTATAAAACTTTAAAATTTTCGATAAGTAAATTTCACTTAGCAACGTAACGCCAACAAATCTTTGAAGTATTTTAAAATATGTTTGAAACTTTATAAATTATTATTATTAATAGAATAAAAATAATTATTTTAAAATTTCATTATTAATCGATTAAGATTTTTTTCAGACTATAATGTTCTTAATATATATTATCTATTAAAGCAATTAGAAGCTTATTCAAATTCAAATAATGTCATACTCTTATTGCCTTTTTATTTTATTATTGGGAGCAGATTTTCGAAAATATAAGCAACATGTTTGAAAAAATAACAGATTATTTACATTCGCCAATGAGTTCTCGGTTTAACTAATAAAACCAATTTTTCCAAGAAAATTTATTTTTTTACAATTTCATGAATTTATATGGATGTAAAAATTATTGTAACAAGATATTTTAAAAATAATGAATTCAAAAATAAATTAATTCATTTGTAAATAAGTCCTCGAAATTTCATTAAATCCGACAATTGATTTTTACAATCATTTCTAAATTAAGTGTTACTCGTTGGAAAAAAAATGAGTTACATTATCTATTGTGAACTCTTGTAACGATATGGTGTTACCCAAACGAAAATTAAAAGACGATATTTTACCAAAATTTCGAACGTGTTAGAAAGGATTGATTTTTTTTTTAAATAACTAAAAATACTTTGATCTTTCTCTTAATAAGAGCATAAACATTTTGATGGAATAACTTCATTTTTATTAAGTTTGGGGCCTTTTTTCTTCATACTAAGCTGTTTTGTCAACGACTTTGTGCAGGTACCTATCATAGTGTAATTATGAACACCACGAGCCTTCTATTATTTCCATATAATATAATCTTCGCCAGTGCTATATACGGCTTTTGCATTCAAAGTTGTCTTTCTGAATTCGCCGATAGAGTAAAACGATTAAGACTTTACAATCACTATTTGATTGACACTTATGAATTGTAATAATCTAGTGTACTGAAAAATAGAAATGGAACGTAAATTTTTTGTCTTGCTTCTTGTAACAGGAGAATTGTAGCAGTGATGCATGAGTCTTTCGTCGTATGACTGAATATACTACAAAGAAAATTAAGATATAAAGAATTGTTTACATTAACTGCTTGTTTATAAGGGGACATTCGGCATTCATTGAACGATATGTCAGTACTTCTAAAGACAGTAACTTTTAAAATCATTCTTTTAGAAAATACGTTTCTGAAGTTCATTAAAGTAACAGTAAATGAAGTTCATTTTTTATTTTTAAGAGAATGATCTTTCCCCTATCGATAGCGGATTTTTCCCTATACTTTATTTAAATTATTGTGGAACGTCAAAAACTTTTATTATTATTTTCTATTCCTGTTATATGTGCAATACATTTTATTTGTCGCGGCCGTTCAATGTTCTTAACTAACAGAAAGAAAGGAGTAAATAATCATAGATTGAAGAATTATTCTTTTAGTTGTTGAAAATTGTCAAAAAGTAAAGCGAAAAAAGAAGAAGAAAAAATAATATAAATATATTATGAAATGACATATACTTAGCAGAGCTTAAAAAACTTTATTAAATTTGATACTAGAAAAGATAATTTATTCATTTATTGCCAAATGATTAATTATTCGGGGCTAAAAGATTTAAATTTACTTATGACAGTTGCTCACTGGATGTGTGCAAAGCGTAAAGATGGTCTGCCCCGAAAAGGTCGAGTTCAATTTGCGGTCGATTTGTTCATTTCTCACTAATGCTCTAGAAAAAGGCATGAATCGATCTCCCTGTAGGTTGAATCTGGCTCCTTTTCTGTTGGTAGCAGCTAGTCTAGAAGTGGGAAAATCAGTCTGTGAAGCAACAAAAGAACTCAGTCGCCACCAAATATTGAGTAGATAAGCGTTTTAATCTGGAAAGACAACCAATCTAAGAAATGGAAAATTCTGAATTTAAACTCTGTAATGTGCGTTGGGGTGCAGTGGATATAGACTCGGAACGACAAATCGGAGAGCCGAGTTCGAATTCCAGTAGAAATCGTGCATTCACGTACGCACAAATACTTTTGGGAAAGGTATTAATTACCTCCAGTTATGGGTTAAATAACAGGACAGATTGGGTTCTATAGCCTTGGCTGGCAACCAGTCTACCGCAGAAATCAATGGCAACCTACTTCAAGATAATCTTCTGCCCAGCTAGTCATGTCTCTTTCGAGATATGATCTCCCAAAGTGTATCAGGTATGGCACTTAAATGACTAATTAATAAAACAGACTGGATTTTATTTTGGTGCAGTGGATATGATATGAAGCATCGGACAGCCGTGTTTAAATTTCCAGTGGAATTAGTTGCATTCACTTACGCACAAATACTCTTGGGAAAATATTAAATCCGTCTCTTTTCCCTCAAGATATGTGTTGAATAGCAGGACATATTAGGTTATTTAGCCTTGGTTGGCAACTAGTCTACTGCAGAAAGAAATGTCAAACTTCAGCGGGAAAATCTTCCGCCTAGTCTCTTTTGAAACATGATTGTTCGATCGAGTATCACATATTGAGCTTAACTGATTGAAGGCAACAATCTAGAAGAATTCAAACAACGTAAATAACAGAAGAGACTTGGATTTTTATCCTGGAAAGACAACCAGTTTATGAGAAGGAAAATTCTGAATTCAAACCTCGTAAATAATAAAAAAAAGACTAATCTTTATAATATTCTAAAGTAAACAGTCTCGTCTCGATTCGAACCCCCATCCTCAAAATAATACGTCAAGATTGGGTTGTTTTGTAAGTCAACTAGTTTAGGTGATAGATAACTCTAAATTCAAAACTATGCTGAAGACTGGTGTGCCTTGTTAATTTAATTTGCCGTAGAAACACTCACTGTTGCTACCGCTGCAAAAAAATCTTAATGTGTTGCGAGATTCAAAACCATGGCCATGAGATAACTAGAGCCTGAAAATATTTAACATCGTGCATCGGAGATTAAAAACCTGAGATCATTTTATTTTTAAATGAAATTGTGCGCTGGTTATATCATTATCAATAAGTAACTTAATCCTGTTTAAAAGTGACATCTTTTTTCTCCTAATTTCTTGTTAGCTATTAATCGATTTGTGTGCGTACATGCATATACATAACCATTAAATTTTATTAGCTTTCACGATAGAAACGTGCTCGCACGCTCGCACACGCAAACACACACACACGCATATATATATATATATATATATATATATATATATATATATATTTTTTTTTTTTTCAGGAACCACCAGAGTAAAACAAATATTTTTGTTTGAGAGTTACACATTTGAAAAATAAGCAATGGTTTTGTGTCATCGTCCATAGCGACAGTTACGGTTTTTAAAATTTACGAGGAAAAGCTCTTGTGACGCTTTTGTATTCTTTTTTCATCATCGTTTCACTTAATTGATTTGTTTGTTTGTTTTTGAGGCTTAACGACCTATAAATCCTAATGGGATCATTTTTAAGGTCATAACCAGTGATTTTGGGGTAAGGTTATTTTATTTTTACAACGTTTTTCTTTTCACGATTCTTTGGGATTTGTTTTTAAGAGCAGGGTCCCCAAGTCCTACCCTTGTTATTTAACCCATAACTGGTGGGAATGGACGGATTAATACCTTTCCCAAGCGTACCAGTGCTTAAGTGAATGCAGGGTATTCAACTGGAATTCGAACCCGGCTCACAGATTTCTCTTTCCGAGCCGATATCCACTGCACCACAACGCACATCCGTCACTATACGCTTACAGCACCTGGTCTTCTCAAGCGGTCGGCCCATCTAAGTACTGACCAGGCTCACCTTCAGTGATCGAGCGAGAACCGGTGTATTCAAGGTGATAGGCCGTAAGCCTTTCACTTAATTGAAAAAAATATGAAATGAATCCTACCGTAAATTTACTCAGTGTTGTTTTCGGGACATAATCAAAACAAAATCTAAAGAATTAATACATTTATTTTTAATTCGAAATTTTTATTACTTCAAACGCTACTTTTAGTTGACGCCTGTTTTTAAAATAGGTGTTCCATATATTATTTTATTTTAAAAAGTTTGCATTACATTTATTGACCTGTGCATCTGTGAAAACTTCGGACAAGAAGCTGTGCATGAGTCGACTTTAAAGGAGGAAATAAGAATTCGTTACAAGAGTAAAGAAAACAATTCATCTTTGTAACGCTCTCTGTAGCCAAGCAGTCTAAAAGTCACCAGATAAAATGGTTCCTTTTACTAAAAGGGGAACTTCTTCTATGTGCCTTGTCTTTTTAGGACGTAGGCGATCATGGCCTTTCACGTCTACCTATCCCGGGTGACTCTTAGCATGCTTTCTCTTATAACATCTCGCAAGCCCTGTTGTGACATCCACCTGATCAGTCCATTCAACTATGTTATCTGCTGCTTTCTTCTGTCTGTTTTTCCCTCTATCTGGCCTGTTAGTGTCAGGATCTCCAAGACATCCCTCTTATTGCATGTCTCAGGAACATCAGTTGTCTCTTCTTGATACTCAATATTAATTTCCTTTTCGTTTCCATTCTTTCCAACACCTCATCATTGCTCACATGCTCGATCCATGATATCCGCAGGATCCTTCTGTAGAACCACAGTTCAGCTGTTTACAGTTTTTCCTTCATCTACATATAAACTACAAGCAAACTGAATACATGGTATTCAGTAAGAAAAAAAAAAACAAGCCCAAAATGCCAACTATATATTGGTGATACTGAAATCAAACATGTGCAGATATTTAAATACTTGGGAAGTATGCTAACAGAACATGCGATACGGAAACCCGAATGCGTATTAGCGTGTCCAATGATGCATTCCAGGAACTGAGTAAAGAGTCAGAAAAAATACGCTGTAAACAAAGAAGAGAGTATGGGATTGTTATGTGATGTTTTTCCTTCAATATAGCAGCAAACGCTTGACAATCTAATCAAAAATGAAGGAAAGCAACCGAAATGTGGTTCTACAGAAGGATGTTGAGGATATCATATACGGAACACGAAAGAGCCGACGAGGTTTTGGAGAGGATGAACACGAAATCTAAACTGATACTTAACATCAGGAATAAACTGATAAAGTTTTTGGAACATGTAATACGGAAGCGGAGCTTGGAGAACCTGATGTACACGGGATGGATAGAGGGTAAGAAAGACAAGGGAAAGAAATGCATGATTACTTGACAGACTTGAGCAGATTGATAGTGGAGCGACAAAGGATATGGAGATATGGAAATCCATGATCGCCTATGTCTTGAAGTTACACGGCACATAGAAGAAGAAGTGGAATGGTGTGTCCTAGCCGTGAACGTTTGAACTGGCGGAAACATGAAATGTAGCTTTTCCGAGCACTTTTAGTGGAAGTTGCCACATCCCGCCTGTGAGAGACAGGTTGGTGTGTGGAAAATAATTTCACATTCACAAAGTCTCGAAGACGCTTTTAGACCCAATCGAGGCTGGAGATTGAGGTCTGGGCAGCTTTCGCCCTAATATAGCAACAGCACTCCAATTATTTGGCTCTTATAAATGTCGTAGACAGAATAAGAAGTCAGCTAAATAATGGGGCGGTACAGGAAGCCGACTATTTCGTTACCATTTTTACTAACGAAACGTATGTCAGAATTTCCCTTGAGATCAAGTGTGAGTTTAAGGCACACCGAGTTCGAATTCCAGTTGAATTCATTGCATTCACTTACGCGCAAATACCCTTGGGAAAGGTATTAATCCGTTTCTTCCTTCCAGTTATGGGTTAAATAACAGGACAGATTGGGTTCTATAGCCTTGGCTGGCAACCAGTCTACCGCAGAAAGCAATGGCAACCTACTGCGGGATAATCTTCTGCCCAGTCAGTCATGACTCTTTCGAGACATGATCGCCCAAGCGTGTTTCACGTATGGCACTTAACTGACTGAATCTTTTAATATTCGGTGACTATTCGTGGAGATATCAATTCAAGGTGACTGGTGGTAGTTTGGGGTCGGATCGGCAAGGATAGAATGTAACTATCTTGATTTTCGAGGCATTTAATGTAAGCAGCCTGTTTTTTACTGCATTGTATAGTTGTGCGTTGTGGTGCATTGAATATCGACTCGGAACGACAAATCCGGGTGCCGATATCGAATTCCAGTTAAATTCTTTGCATTCACTTACGCACAAATATTCTTGAGGAAGGTATTAATCAGTCTCTTCCTCCCAGTTATGGGTTAAATAATAGGACAGATTGGGTTCTATAGCCTTGGTTGCAACAAGTCTACCACAGAAAGCAATGGCAACCTACTGCGGGATAATCTTCTGCCCAGTCAGTCATGGCTCGAAAGGGACATGATCGCCCAAAGCGTTTATCACGTATGACACTTAACTGACCGACTGAATATAATAGTTTAAAACATGATTAAGGTATTTACTGGGCATAAAGTGGGGGATCAGTTTAAAATTGTTGTGAAGTAATAAACTGAACCCCCATTAATTACTAATTAATAATATAATACTTCTCTTCCCACTCTAGCTATGAGTTAAATAACAAGACAGATTGGGTTCTATAGCCTTTGTTGGCAACCAGTCTACCACAGAAAGCAATGGCAACCTACTGCGGGATAATCTTCTGCCCAGTCAGTCAGGTCTGGAAATCACGTATGGCGCTTATCTGACTGATAGTTTGTGCACGGCTGGAAGGGTGATCAATCGCCAATCTCTGACAATCACGAGTTTTAGAAGTGCGCTTGTATAATGCTTGCCCGTGGCATATATGTCTACAAATGATATGAGTATAATCTTAGGCAGATCAGTTAGGTAAATCACATAAGTAGTAGGCAGAAGAATGGAAAATAGGCAAACGTTGCCTAGAACTGCAAGATACAAGAATTTGTAAAATCAACTATCGTCCAATTTCTGAAGAGACACGAAAAGAAATGACGGATTATCTCGCATTACTTATAAGTCTGAGTTTACTAGTACTAGTTGAAAAGAATCACCCAGAAAAAGTGTTAACTAGTCGAGCTACCGCTCGCTATGATAATGTTGGCCTTGTTCGAAAGATTGTTAAAAGCCGACAAATGCAAACGTCCTTGGATCGGTTCTTTACAAAACGTCAGGCAAAAACCACTGCTGAGAGTGAACCTGAGCCGAAGAAGACGAAAGGTGGTGACGATAGCAGTTGAAACAAGAGAAAAATGAAATGAAAAAAAAAATACAGAAAAATAAAAAAAAATGATAAAAGTTTAAAACAGTTGAAAAAGAAATCTCTTGAATTTATAAATTTAAGTGAAATTTATTAACATAGGTAACTTTTGTACATTCGGACATACGTTTCCTTTCGGTTGTTATGCCTTTGCCTCATCCTCCGTCGTCCCCCATCAAGGCTTTCGTCTCGTCTCTCACTCACACCACTCATCGTTGTCTTCGCATAGTCGCCCAACCTCAAGGTAATTGTATTTTTTTTAATTTTATTCTTTGTTCATTATTCTTCACATTATGTACAACTCTCATTCATATGTCTTTTGTGCAGTAATGTAATTCTGACATCTACTTGTTACAGGTTTTGATGCATTTTTATAATTTATAAAAAAAATATGTCTGAAGTTTTGGGGACTTGGAACCGATTAAGATATTTATAGGGTAAAAAGCGTCTCTACTTACGAAATTTTCACGTAACGAAACGACTTCCACGACGAATTAATTTCGTAAGTAGAGATTCCACTGTATTAAAATTAAATTTCAAATTTATTGTTCAATCAAATCGGTAAATGTGACAGAAAATCAAAAATGTGCTTTGTAAAATATAAATTTACCAAAAGCATATTGCAAAAATAAATCAGTGACTCGGTTCAGTCTAGTTTAGCAAGGAACCGCGCACTAATATGCAGTTTTCTTTTTTACTGTTACAGATTTTAAAAATACATACGACTAGACTATTTTGCTGATTCCGTTAAAATAAACACCACAGCTACTTTGCCGGTGAATATAAATAATGCTTTAGAACTAAAAATATATTTGAGATAATCAGCTTAGTGGTTGTATGATCTACGTAGGCAGGACTTAAACAATATGGATTCTCTGGTCTGTCACTGTTGTCTTCAATGGGTGCACTAGACTCATGGCAAATGGCAAGTTTTGAATTAAGAGAAACTGCTATACCTGAAGTGATGGAAATATTCTAAGACATCTATATTTATTTTAATTATTGAGGATGGATGAACTGTTTTAACTTATGTTTTAACAATTGATGGCGGAAAAGATTTTAAATTTTTTAACAAATAATGGAGAAAATAAATGAACTTCTGTGATAAATCTGTATGCTGTTATTTTAACATTACTGCCTTCATAATATAAATATTTACCGGAAAAATAACCTGGAGTCTATTTTACCGTTATCAATAAAATAAGCTTAAAAGCGTGTTTGTCTATTTTACCGTAATCGGCAAAATAGCCTCTTCCAAATAAATATGATTTCTGTTACATGTAATATGGAATAATATACAATAATCTCTCTTGGTCTTTATTGATAATCATTAGTTATATTTTAAATAAATTAGCATTTATTTTTATCGTCAAGTTATAGCCTGTTTTAAACTTTCGCATTTTTTCTTTAAAACTGTATTCTCACTGATAGATTGAATATTTTAACGCACATAGACCTGCCAGCAATCTGCTGGTATTTCGATAAGGTTTTAGTGTGTGCAGTATCAAGTGAATGGGAATTTAAAACGTAGAGAATTCTAAATATCGTCTAAGCAGATGACACCAATATTTACGACCGTCTCTGTAAGAAGTTTGACAATCTGACAAAGTAAACCTGGCAGTTGCAATTCAAAAGAAACTCCAATATATGATTGAATGATGTAGGAAATGACTAGTAAATTTTAATGCTTCCAAAAGGAAACTGCTCTCTTTAAACTACCATAGAGATTCATTCCTGCCTACCATTTAATGGATAACGCTAGTCTACTAGAGAGTAACCACTGCGCCTCCTTAGTCTCACTCTCTCAAATGATTTCAAATAGAAAGACTACATTGAATCCATAGCTGCATCTACTGCTTGAAAGGTTGCTTTACTGTGTCGGGCCAGGAATTTTTTCTCATCAGAATCCGTTATTCGAATTTTAAAATCTAGCATTCCTCTGTTCATTGAATACACTTGCTATATCTGGTCTGGTGCTCCTGCTATTCATCTTGAGATTATCGACAAAATTCAAAGGAAAATCTGCAATATAATCGATCGTGACTTGGCAAGCTACATTCAGTCACTTTTTCATCGACTTGATGTGGCTTCCCTCTGTCTTTTTCACACGTTTTTTCTTGGAAACTGCTCTGACAAGCTTTTATCCCCTGTACTCCAATCACGTGTATTCACTTGTGCTATTAGATAAGCATAAGTCCCAACTCTTTTACCCCTAGAAATACGTAATTATTCAGTTGTCCCCTGTTAGCAACAATTTCGAAAAGTTTGAATGCAGCGTCTGTTGTTATATTTTATCTACTTGATTCCCATCCATCTTTTATCTTTTCTTCGACACCACTAAGCTTTTTTCTTTCACTCTAAACCCCTACGCACCAGTGGCATTTCTACCTTTGATTGGGGTGAAATGATTATGAAAAAAAAAATAGAGAAAAACTTTTTCGTAATTTAGAACTCTGTTTCCTTTTTAATTTTAAAATCATGTGATATTCAGAAGCCATATTTGATAATTTAATTCTTCAGAATTTAAATATACATCCAGGTGACATAAAGTGATTCCCCACGAAGACATATATATATATATATATATATATATATATATATATATATATATATATATATATTGATAACAAACTACAGACAAGATTAATCAACCCCTTAAAACAGAACTAGGATTAATATATTAAAAAAATACTTAAAAACATAATATACCACATACAAAAATCTTCCTTTATAAATCTGTGGAAAGATTCTGTAGACATTATTAAATGGTTCAAGGACATCAAAAATAATAATAAGGTTATCTTCATTCAGCTCAACATTATGGATTTCTATCCATCCATATCCAAAAATCTATTGTTAAATAGTTTAAATTTCGCAAAAACCTCCTTTGTAGATATCACAGATGAAGAATCCAAAATTATATTCGCCTCTAGGACATCTATTTTGTCCAACAATAATTTGATGTCCCAATGGATGCTTTTGATTCTGGCCCAAATCGCAGATTTATAGAAATCTATATCCTAAACATTCTTAGTAGGATAGTGAACCCCGAACAAGTAGGTCTATACATAGATGACGGACTCATCATTATCCCAAACAGTAATGGTTCACTATCATCTCGAATAGAGAAGAAAATAATTAGGGTCTTCAAATGGCTCGGATTTAAAATAGAAATTTCCTCTAATTTAAAAATAGTCAATAGTCAACTTCCTAGATATTACCAAAAATTTGGCAAACAACACATTCAAACCGTACCAAAAAAATAATGAAACACAAACCTACATCAACGTCCACTCCAACCATCCACAACAAATAATCAGACAAATCCCCATAATCGTAAACACTAGAATGAACAAAGTATCATTGAATAGCAAAATCTTTATGGAAAACAAGAAAACACATTACAACATCGCTTTAAAAAAGAGTGTCTTCAAACAGGAGTTACATTACTTAGAACCCCACAAAAGCACCGGAACCAAAGAACCTAGAAATAGAGGAAGAAGAGTGACATGGTTTAACCCCATTTCTGTAAGCTATCTAATATTAATATGGGACAATACTTTCTGAAAATAGTTGATAAGCACTTTAAACAAAACAACCCACTAAGGAAAATCCGCAATATAATGACATTAAAAATTAGTTATTCCTGTACTAACAACATCAATAGCATCATCAATTCCCATAATAATAATATACTAAAGAAATTTTATTACAATAAAAAGAAAAAATACAACCCTCTCTAACTGTAGAGTAAAAAATAAATGCCCAGTTGGAGGCATATGTAAATCTTAAGAAGTGATATACCAAGCAACCACCTATCCTAGCGTAGACAATAGCAGAAAAAAACAAATATAGGAATTTCCGCCGGACCATGGAAACAACGCCTATACAATCACACTCCGTCATTTTCTAAAACCCACCTAAAACATCAAACCGCTCTCTCTAAATATTTTTGGGAATTGAAAGACAAAAATCTTTCCCCTCAGATTGAATGGAATATTATAGGGAAATCTCAGATCGCCAATAGCTTTAGAAGCAGATGCAATTTACGCTTAGACGAAAAAATTGAAATTATCAAATTCAGAAAATCTAGCCAATTATTGAATCAGAGAAATGAAATAATCTTCAAATGCCGTCATAAAAATAAATTTAAACTGTCTAACACAAAATCCTGGAAACACCCCCACCCACCCACTTCCGACAAACTTACCAGCTCTCACATTTGTGTGGATCATACGTTGGAAGGATTGTATAGACCAAATGAAGTGAAAATAAGGACCGACTAAGCAAAGAAATTAACACGCCCATTAACACACAATGACTTTATATTATTGGTGCACGTAGTTCTAAAAGAAATATCATATCATAAACTATGTAAAAGAAAGAAGTTCACTATAATGACTTCGACATAAATATTTCACGTGTAGAATGGGGAACCCAAATGTAAGGTGAGATATGTCTCTCATAAATATAAGGGTGCACCAAACTTTGTGCATGCTTCTATGAGTTTTTTTGCACGTTTATATGTATCATCGTATTACTGTATGCATTATTGTATGTATAAGTGGGCACGTAGGTATAAGTATTTCGCATATATAAGAACGTGCCTAATTATGTATACGTTTTTCCAATCATTCTACCCATAGGTGTACAGGTTAGCATCAACAATCCGAATGAGATAGACCAGTATATATGGATATAGAAGAGTAAGGTTTATTAAGACCTATGAAAAGAAAATATATCACTTCATTTGGAAATTAAATGTAGAAAACGTAGATTATTTTTATGCATTTTCGTGTTTGTATATACATATGCATGTAGGCGATGTGTAGGCATATATACGTAAATCCACTGAATGTATGAAAGTAAGAAAATATTGGCGTAATTTGGGAATATTTGTGAGAATTACTAACAATTGTATGTATGTAGATATATAACGCTACTTATACGCACGGAAATACCGTCTTTATAAGATGTATATGTATGAGAACACGATCACCAGAACCGGTAAGTAAATACGAGAACGTGTAGACATAAACAAAGTCACATTTGTAAGTATATGTGGGAATGTACACATATGTATATATGGATATAAGTTAGTATAAATGGATAGGTTAGTTTTATGGGGTCAAACAATCACAAGCATCCAAAGATTTAGAAATTTTTTTACAGTTCAAACTTTTCACGTCGGCCCGGGCAATCCCAGACAGATCTGACGCCAGTACCTTTTTCTTTCCCTTTTCTTTCTTCTTATTTTTATTTTTATTTTAATTTTTATTTATTTTTTTACTTTTATCTTTCTCTTCAGTTAAAGAAAATTATTATTCCGGCAAAATATTTTGTACCAGAAATGGAAGTTATATTGTAAGGTCTGATAAAATGAGCTAATTAGCTCATAGAAACGAACTATAGTTTATAACCACTTGAAATGACGTGTTGAGTTTTCCTTTATATATATATATATATATAAAGGAAAACTCAACACGTCATATATATATATATATATATATATAAAGGAAAACTCAACACGTCATATATATATATATATATAAAGGAAAACTCAACACGTCATATATATATATATATATATATATATAAAGGAAAACTCAACACGTCATATATATATATATATATAAAGGAAAACTCAACACGTCATATATATATATATATATATATATATATATATATATATATATAAAGGAAAACTCAACACGTTATATATATATATATATATAGACACCTCAGCGTGTTGTAATGGTTAGCAAGCTCGTCTCGCTAGAATCATTATAACTGAGTAGTGAGTTCGATCCTCACTAGGTACTCCCTACTTTCAGCCGTGTGTCACGTCTAAGCTACGGTTAGAAAATCACCTCCCTTCAGGCTTAGGAGTTGTGCGCAGAGCTAACAGCCTGCCCCATAAAAATCAATTTGTTACGAAAACATCAAAAACGCTGCCCTACACACCATTCGGTGTAACGGAAAAAAGATTATTATATATATATTCATGAATAGATACGGATATACGTTGAAAAATGGCAATGCAGAAAAATAAAGTTTATGCAGTGTATTTTCAGTTAGCTTTATTACGATGATAAAACTCACATTTCTGACGGTATAATAAATAATTTATGTTGTCATGAAAGTTGAGATTATTTCGAATATCAATATGTTATTTAATGCAATTGTTGCTTGTCGACATTAACACCGTATATTAATATTTCTGTTTGATGTAACGGACTTAAAGATAATGAAGTTATCAGAAAGTATCTCGGTTAGTCTTAATCCCACCTGATTTCTGTCAAGGTTTTGGTCTCTCAGTGACAAAAGTTAACAAAAGGCCAATGCAGGGAGAGATAGATTCCTGCCTTCTGAATGATTAAGAAACATAGCTAGAAATCTGATCTCAATTCGCCATTTATAATTTTTACGCCGATAAAAGTTTCGCCACACAGGATTTAGTGCATATACGCACAAAAATATAAGGATACACGTGTGCGCGTATGCTCCTGTATAAAATTATGAATAAATGAAAAAAAGAATTATTCTATCTGAAAAAAAAACACATGTACTTTACCTGCATATTTAATTACATATTACTTTCTGTACCATATATATATATATTACTTTCTGTACCATATATATATATATATATATATATATATATGTGTGTGTGTGTGTGTGTGTATGTGTATGTACGTGTGTGTGTGTGTGTGAGAGAGAGAGAGAGAGAGAGCGTGTTTGGGGATGCGCGTGCTTTCCCCGATAGTGTCTTCTCTCGATACCTTTGAATGAAAGTTTGAAATGAAAGAAAGACAAAAATTACTTTTTCACGGGTAATGTCTAGACGCAAGAAATTACCGCTTGTTACTTCGTTATGCATAAATACATTCATTTATATATATCAGCTATTTAGCGTGTGTATAATGATGATGTAAACGCTAAAATGTCTGCCTCTTTCCACTGAGCACCCATAGCTCAGAGGTAGAATCACCGACTGACGCCAGTTCGGTCGGGTTTCAATCCTGGATTATATGCAATCGGATATCTAACCGTAATGATGATATGTGATACAGCGAAACAGATCTGTCTGTGGATGACAATATATATACATATATATATATATACACCAAATCGGTCGAATAAAGAACACAAGAAGGAAACTATATTTTTCTCGCCTACGGCTTTCGTCCTGTAATGGACTTTAAATTTTACCATGGGAAAGAGATGTTGATTTATTGCAAAATTTACAATTTTGGTGCATGGTTTAAAAGAATAAGTGGATACAACTGAGATTGTTCGTCATTAACTATTTTCTATTTAGCTAATCTGAATCACGACCCATTTGTTCTTTATAATTTTTCCCGTTCACCATAAGAACCTAGTCATTGTAAACCGATCCACCATATACCAAAATACCACATACATTCAGGGACACTAAAAAGAATCACCCCATGCGTTAACAATTTTACTTATATATATATATTGTTTTTCTTTAATCCGACGTGGAAGAGTAGGAAGGTAAATTCCAAGAACCTGATCCTAATTAATATTAAAAAAATTTTAATATAAAAATGATGCAGGTGGAGAGGTCAATGTACTTAAGAATACAGAGCCAATATAAATTTAGAACAAAACAATGTCGCTGAGGTGACGTGGAATCTCTGTTAGAGATCCTATGTCGAAATGTGCATCCGACACCTTTGAATTTTGAAAATTGTCTCTATATATATATATATATATATATATATATATATATATATATATATATATATATATATATATATATATATATATATATATATATATATATATATATATATATATATATATATATATCCCCTGCCTCTTTCTACTGTGCGCCCATAGACCAGAGGTAGAATCGCCGACTGAGGCCAATTCGGTCGGGTTTCAATCCTTGGAGTTAAAAGCAATCGGGGACTAACCGGACTGATGAGCTGTGGTATAGCAAAACATATCTGTCTGCGTATGATTATGTATATATATATGCATTCAAAAAGGGGGATGTGACATGAAAAGCAAAAAAACATTAAAATTAAATATAAAATAATGCACAAATTAAAATAAATTCTTAGTTAGACCCGTTCCATAAATAAATACGTGGCCGATGTATTCTGCTTTTACGCAAAACCAAGAGGCATTTTTGTTAAGGAAGAGGAAAAGGACAAAAAAAATACATCTATGGGAAAAGAAAAATGAGATGAGAGAGCGGTATTGAAAAAAAAATGGGGGAGTTTGTGAATCTTATTATAGATCATCTCAAATGAAGAGGCCGTGAACAACACGTACTCACACTAACTAGGTAAACAAGTAAAGAATATCCCAACCAGGTAAGGGTTCCTCAGGAAACCATCCCGATGTGACAGAGAGATCTAAAAGAGAAAATCAAGTCTAGCACCGTTCACGCGAACCAGACTTGCTGCTGTCCCCTAACTTTCGTTGAAATCTGTCAAAACTAATCGCTTTCGGTCAGTTTTAATCCTCTTTTTGAGCCGATGCTCTAAAAATCGGATCAGATCCTGATGAGAATGGCGCTGACTTCCTCTATTTGCGTCGTACATATCACTATTCGGGCCAGCAGCGGAAAACCTAGTTCGAGCCCCACAAGGGACAGTGATTTCCATTTAAGAAGAAGATGAAATGAATCTTATTTTAAGTCACTTATCTACAAACAACTAAAAACATTGTTGGTACCTAGAAAAAACGCTCATAAATTATACATAAGATAAACAGAAATTATTAAACATTTAAAAAACGTCATAGTTCATCGTTGAAGAGATATTTTCATATGAGGTATAAGGTTATGTTATGAGATGTTAAAATGATAGAAATTAACTGTTTTATTTTAATGTTTTTATATATTTGTTGGCTATGTTGGCCCTGGAAAGTTTTTGCTTTTATAAGAATAGATAAGACTGAAAAACTTAGGCGCTGATTGATATTTTGGTAATATTTGATGGTAGCGCTCTTGAGAAATTTTCTTCTGAATAAATTCGTTTCTCTTTTCTGTGTATGGTATTTTTATGTCGAAATTGCGGTCGAATTCACTTTGCTTTAAAATAAGTTATTTAAAATAAAATTAATTTAATTTCTTTGCCTTGATAAAGTCCTTCACAGGAACTAAAAGCGTAGTTTGCCTCTAGTTTTCTATATTTAACTACACTGTTCTTTTCGTCGAATTATAACTGAATATAATTTTGCAGGTTAATGCCGACTTCGAAATTTTGAGATTTCTGCGCTCATCGGGGCTTTTATTTTTTGTTTCCTCGTGAAACGTTGAAGTTGGCGTAAACCTGCTCAGTTAAAGTGAAAAGTTCTAAGCATTAAATCTATCAACACTCTCTCTTCGCCTCGATATCGAGATTTTCCGAAAGAAAAAAACCTGCCAAAATTATCAGTGAAACTAATGAAAGAAATTGGCAATAAACATTATTACAACTCAACACTAAATCTATCTATCTATCTATCTATCTATCTATCTATCTATCTATCTATCTATCTATCTATCTATCACTTTAATCCAAAAGGAAAAGCAGGTAGGTAAATCCCCAAATAATTAAAAATCTCGTAAAAATGAGCATTCAGCGGATTTGAAGCATCGGAATATGTTTTATTATATATATATAAGTTTTGTAATTTGCTTGAAGCATTACGTAAAATAGTTGTATGTCTTATGTCTTGAAGGCTGTTACAATGCGTTGAATGAAATAAAGGAAGGTCGGGAGGTGATTGTATGACCTGTTTATTATTACACTGATATTTCTCGAAATATCAGTAAAATAATAAATAGGTCAAATAAACACCTTCCCCACCTTCCTTTATTTCATTCAACGCATTGTAACAGCCTTCAAGACATAATGCATACAAATATATATATATATATATATATATATATATATATATATATATATATATAGTGTAATGGTTATTACAGTGTTTTTAAATACATAATTTAAAAAAATAGTCACAACCATTAAAGTATAACGCTCTACATTTGTTTCGAACACTCTTTATAAAAGTAAATGCATGAACAAAAAGGTAAATAAACCTACGATTTCAACAACTGAGTTACAATATATATATATATATATTATTTGTTTAAACGCTATTTTTCATGCAGTTGATGGTAGATGTTCGGTTTATATTTTTAAACAATATATTTATTTATTTACATATGCCGGCCTAATTATTGAGGAATATTGTTAGAAATATATGCGTTCGCTAATGAGTTTCCTCGAATATTTAGGTCAGTAGAAGTAAATATATAAAAATACTGTTTAATAATAAAAAAACAGAACATCTGTTCAAATAGGAGTATCTATTAGAAATAACGTTTATACAAATTTATAAAACATGTCAGATTTAGTCTATTTACTTAAAATATGTGGAGCAGATATTTGAATTTCGAGAATTGGAAAAAGATAATAGTTCGAAAGAAGTAATCAGGGTTTCATCACACACACACACACACACACACACACACACACACACACACACACACAAACACACACACACAGAACTCACACAACTCACACACACACAAACACAAAAGTCGGTCGGGTTTCAATTTCGACTGGAAGCAATCGGATGTCTAGCTTTATTGATGAACTGTGCTACAGCGAAACAGGAATGTATGCGAATGACTATGTTCTCTTCCGTCAATTGATGACTCTGGAGATAGTGTAGATTTTAAAAACACTAGCTACACTGCTATTTACTCATCGTTCATCAACAATTACCTGAACACTCTTGGCTACTGTCGTTTGTTTACACTGTGCATATAAAATGCTCAAATATACTTTTTTACGCCGTGCACTGTTATTTCAAGAGTAGTGTCCCCGAATGATTTCAAATTGTTTGAGTTTCAATCCCGGCTGAAAGCAATAGGATGTCTAGCCGTAGTGATGAGCTGTGATTCAGTGAAACAGGCCTGTATACGGCTGAATATATATATATATATATATATATATATATATATATATATATATATATACACTGTTAAATATGAGACAATGAATATCGATTATGCTTAATCACGATCCGTTCTAAACATCGTATTTTGGATTTCATTTCAGGTGAAAATAAAGAAAAAATTCTCCAGCAGTTAGATATTTTTTTTATTATGTTGGTCCTAAGCTTTCGGGTCACATGTGACATAAAAACATCCACCATCAAATTGTTAAACCAATAAATAATAATAATCAAATTAAGCTCATTTATTATATAAGATTTAAAACAATTGACCTCATAGTTTCTAGTAACCCTACGACCACACAACTAAATCCTTTAAAGAAAACAAATGTAGTGTATAAATTTACATGCCCGTTCAGAGATTGTATCTCAGGTACTAATAATAAACCCACTACGTATATTGTTTTTATTACAACCATGCTTTCCCGTAGACTTACCTGTCACCTTTCTGATCAGAGTTCAATTTAACAACATTTCTTGAGAAAAAACATAGCCATGTAGGTAATATTAGACAGATTTTAGTCAACAACACAATAATACTCACTCATACCAACAATGAAAAGAACATTCAGATGTTGGAGGCCATCTACATTAAATCAAAACAACCCACACTTAATGAAATCACGTTTAAATCTGGTCATGACACATTACATTGCATTTAAATATACGGTCTGCTGTTTGGTAACATTTATCGTTCTTAGCAAAGTTTTATGTCAACACAAGATAAAATCATCTTTGGTGGTGAATTTTTTTCTGTTAACGTCCTTGTAACCTCTATGAAGATGGCTCATGTGAGCCATATTCATAGGTGTTACGAGGTTCTAAGCCGAAAGCTTAGAAACAACTTAATAAAAAAATATCCAAATGTTGGAGAATTTTTATCTTTATTCTCACCTGAAATTAAAGCATAAATACGATGTTTAGAACGGCTCACGATTAAACATAATAAACATTCATTGTCTCTTATATTTAACAGTATATGTTTGGTAAATTATCTGCTCCCTCGATATACTATATATATATATATA
>JBBBDQ010000337.1:5747500-5950000 GCA_037127315.1 Ascarosepion bandense
CAGATAAGGACCAGTAATATTGTTGATTCTTCTTTGGATCTTATAAAGGAAGTCAAAGTAAATAGCAGTGGCACCGGACCCAATGTTGAAGCAGTATTTTAAGCATGGAAGAATGGTAAACTTATAGATTTTTAAAATCGGTTCTGGAGAGAAAAGTTATCTCGCATGGCAGAATAAAACGACTTTCTTAGCCGCTGACTTAGAAATGGGTTCAATATAGTCTTTCCACTTCTTGTCAAGTAAGAACCTTTAGCCTGGGAAAGCGCAACGAGTCACTTTTCTGGAGGTTAACATCAGCCATGCTGATGAAAACAGACAGGGGTCTGTGAGATAATTAATAAAGGGAAAGTTAATTTTGGAGTCCTAAAAAAAGACAAGCCATCTTTTGCCCCAGTTAACAACGACTTGAGATTGTTTTGGACATCAGATTCTATTTTGACCTTGTTGGATTGATCAGTCTTTCTATCGAGAAAGAGAGTAAATGGCTATGTCTTCTGCATAGTTTCCAAATTTTGAGCTGGTGCTATCAAGAAGGCCGTAAAAGAAAATTAAATACCTTGTAAGACCAAGGATGGAGCACTCGGGGACACCCGCATCAGTACGATATGATGTAGACGAATGGCCGTTCAGGATAACTTTCCTTTCAGGATTTGATAGGAAAGATTGAATTAGTTCAAAAATGTATCCGGACACACCGTATTTTTTTAGCTTGCCAAACCATGCCAAATACTTTCAAGATGTCAAGTATTAAAGCCTTGGCTTCACTGTTTTCATCTAGAGTTTGATATACTCTTCTTGCAATTATCGTCATTAAACCGTATTGCTTGCCTCAGAAAAGGCCCTGCAATAAGTGATGATGAACCACTTCATTATTGATTAGGGCTCCTAGGAGTTTGCTAAAATGAGGTTGAAAGCTAATAGGCCGATAGTTGGAAATGTCCTTAAAACCTGTAATATGATGACATTCAGCAAGCAGGAAAGCAGGAATGAGAGAGGCATTAATACAGTTTAGACAGAACAGGAGCCAGTTCGTGATCATACTTCTTAATGACTATTACAGGGATACCCTCTGGTCCAAATGCTTTGTGGAGATCTATGTTAGAGATCATAGCAGAAACTATGGAAGGATTTATATGAATATCATTACCAGAGACACAGTGGAAAATTAGGCCAAGATCCTCTGTATGAGTCAGAAATAGAGTTTGAGGAGAAGTTATATGCAAACCATTCAGATTTATCAACAGAAGGATTTTAACACAATTACTAGAGGATTTTATCACCACAAATTGATTAAAGATTTGTGCAAGTAGAGTCTTTACATTATTTAATACGTTGTTATTGAGTCGCCAGTAACCACGAGTGCCGAAGTTGTTTAATGCATTATGGTGCCTCATTCTCTCAGCAAAAAGAGGCTCAGCTTCTTCGAGAACTCGTTTATATTTATTATAAGTAACAACCAAAAGGAGCCTGTTATGGCGAGAATTGTCACACTAGTATAGCCAAAAATAGTGGTTCCTGTGTCTTGTGGTAGACGAGCCTTTTAGTTTGAATCATAGACATGGTTGACGTTTCACTTAGTATTTCTAAGAAGGTAAGAAAGAGTCCATGATGTTTCTGACCCAAGAAGAATGCTCAGTGGAGTAATTTTTATTTTGAGATTGAAGATGCCAGTCTATGGGGCGACACAACTAAAATCAGAGTGAGTCCCCAGTAACATGCTGGTAGTGGAAAGAGGTCTTATGGATAGGGGATCCTTTTTGATAAATGTGTTATGTATGAAAAAAGAGTCGATACTGACACGTGTTGTTGAGCACGGATCTCCAGGCAACAAACTTTACCGTTGAATGAATCGTGCTAAAGGGATCACTTGACTATAAATATTTAGTATAAAGAAGTCTGGGTGTGTTCTGTGTTGCGCATCATTCGAGTGTATTGCGTCATTGAAGAGATTGTTTCTGAGGGAATTATTCCAAGAGCATTACTATGTATTATTCCTTTATTACATTGACTTTATGCGACGATAACGAAATATTATGATTTGCTAATAGCAAACTCTCCTCTCAGAATAACGTAACGAAAAACAGCGTTATAAAATATTATTAGAACGAAATATCAATAGCTACCACAGAGTGATCAGTTTTAACAGGAGTGCAGTATTGCAAAGCTTGGCAAATGTGGAGAGAGGAGTTAAGAAACAAATCAAGTAGATAAGTCTATGGCTCTGTTTACTAGGGAAATGAATAGGAAAGCCCACGATTTGAGAAAGGGATTGAAAAATGGAAAAGTTGAATGCCCGAATACCGGTAACATCCGTCACTTTAAATGTTTCAGCCATGTATCATGGTAAGTATTAAAGTAATCGAAGACAAATATGTCTTCCCTCCTAAGAATCGTTGACAAGAGCTTCGCGCGAATTCTTCTGAATCAACTCCTTCCCTATGAGAGAAGAGATCCATTCAGAAGTGGTTTCCGGCCATCGAGAGTAACATTCAACACTCTTTCCTCTGTGCAACAGCTCCGGGTCGTAAGCAAAAAATCCACTGGATCTGCAGTAACTCTTCATCAAACTTTCAGCAAGCCTTGGCTGTCTCTTGTTCTTCGTATGCTGCACGACGGTATGGTGGTACGGATGAACCACCAGGGTGTCGTTTCGGACCAGTTTCTAATTACGGCTTCAACACACTTCATTTATCCCTCACCGACAGGATCAACGAGATCTCTCTGATCCGCACTGGAGTTGATATCCGATACAGACTCGACGGACTACTCAATCTCACCCGATTTTGTTCTCGCTCAAAGGGTACTATCACCCACGTGCGAGAATTTCAGTTTGATTACAACAATATGACTATGGACTAGACTCCTATTAACCTTCAGAGATTAGAAAATTCATAAAACGAACTCTCAAAACGCTTAGGAATTCAAGCAAATATATATTTTTAAAAAATCTTCATCCAGCAGGTCTCTAAACAAGTAAAACTGGACCTCAACATCGATGGACAACCGGAAGTAGTTGAGTGGCATCTTTTCGAATAGTGTCACATGCGAAAGTTTACTTGAAAACAGATTTAGTGATACTCACGGTAGGCTCCCGTACCGGGACTTCAGCAATCACGGCCTCCAGATCCAAAATCATGGTCTTCAGAGCCGTGGTTGTCTCTACTGTTCTGCAAGCTTGCGAGATGCTGAGTTTTTACCGTCGAAACATTAAACGTCTCCAGCGGTTCCAGCAAACGTATTTCCGAAGAATTTTTAGCATCAGTTGAGAAGGTTGTATTACCAACAACAAGGTTCACTTAGACGTTTTTCCACAGTAAGGATGCTACCATCCACTGGGAGTACCACATGTCCAGAATACATTTCACTTGACTTCCTCGTATCCTCCTGGTTGGAGAGCTCACCAGCGGCAAGAGCCAACATGTAGCCTGTAGCTGTGAATCGGCATTCTTGAGGTAGGACCATTCGAGTGCATGCAGGGAATTTTTTTTTATTCCAGCCCTCGATATGAAGAGGATTTGCGATGTGCTGTAAGGAGGGTTAAATTCTCCCAGTCGCCCTCCTCTGTGCCACTTGCTCACAGCTCTTCACAGCCACCTTCACCACTGCTACCAGAGGTAAGAAATAAACAGAGAAGGAGAATGAGAGTGCCAATACTCGGATCTGAGCTGGAGCCAATAACGACATTGTAACATTGGCACATCAACATCAGTATCAAAACATTGTCTTCACTTCTATCTTTTCTGAACCTGAAATCTTCTTCTGTACTAATCTCATTGCAAATATGGTGCGCATATGATGATAGGCACAACTGTCTTGATAACATGCAAAATTCATTGTGATAATGTAAATCTTGATATTTTATTTACTGCTCTAATACTTACTAATATGTTTAGTTTTAATTTTGATGATTGTCAAAATAAAATAAAATTTAGTAATATCTTTCTATTTAGTTGCTTTTAATAGCGTTTCATATTTACTTTAACGTGTCAGCTTTTAAATTGCTAACTTGCAATTGCATGAGAGTAATAAAAATAGTATATATCTATATTTCTTAGATGAGATGTTATTTTCAGTACTTACATTATTCGGAGTATTGTCCTTATCTTTGTTGCCATTTGTACGACGTTTCAGGTGCTAGGAATTTCAAACCGAATCCTTTATTACAATCACATGGTCTAGTGGATATAAAAGTTGGTAAGTTCCTGTGACTTGACCCAAAGAGTTGTGACTTCAATACCAGGTTAAACAAGTAGCGAACAAGTAACTTAAATGGTTAGAGGGAGATGACTCATGACTACCAAAAGAGGCACTACTACGCAAGTAATGAAGATCATATACCCCAGTGATTGTAATAAAGTGTTCGGTTCGAAATTTTTATTACATGAAGAAGGCCTGAGCGTATAACGGCTGAAACGTCGTACAAATAGCAACAAAGATGAGGACTATAGTCCGAATAATGTAAATAGTGTAAGAAAAAATGTCTTCCAATTTTTGTAAAATTGCAGTCTAAAAAAGAAACAACATAATGAAAATTATAATCCAAAATTGTTTTTATTCTTCTGTTACGGCAGATTTAATCAACAGTTTCCTCATGTGTGCCAGATATCAAGGAAACTGAATATTCTCCTTTGTACAGAAACAGTATATGTCTATTTTTTCGGGTCATTCAAGCAACGTTAATCAGTCAGACATTTAAGTACCATACGAGATACACGCTTTGGGCGATCATCTCTCCAAAGAGACATGATTGACTGGACAGCACATTATCCCGCAGTAGGTTGACATTGCTTTCTGCAGTGGACTGGTTGCCAGCTAAGGCTATAGAACCCAATCTGTCCGATTATTTGACTCATAGCTAGAGCGGGAAGAGATGTATTACATTACTAAGTAGTAATTAGTGGGGGATCAGTTTATTACTTCATAACAATAGAAAACCGATCCCCCACTTTATACACAGATGAAGTTTTAATTATTTTTTCAACTATTGTATACATTCAGTCAGTTAAGTGGCATACGTGATACACGTTTTGGGCGACTATGTCTCGAAAGAGACATGACTGACTGAGCAGAACATTATCCCGCAGTAGGTTGCCATTGCTTTCTGCGGTAGATTGGTTGCTAGCCAAAGCTATAGAACCCAATCTGTTCAGTTATTTAACCCATAACTGCATTTAAAAAATATTTAACCAAAATTGAGATTTACTGATTCTGATATTAAATATGAGTCTATCTGACTCGTTCAAACGAATACGTTTTTCTCAACCATTTCAATCGCATATAGATCTGCACATGGGCGTACACAAAGAAATTTTACTGTATTGTTGATCGCTGAATTAATTTGTTCATAAAAAATATCTCTAAGTTAAAATAACCAGCATTTACCCTAAAAATAAATTATTTATTTTTCTGATTAATGAGAATATAAATGCGATTCAAGCGCAAAAATATGCATCTTAGAGAGAATAATATGAATGATGATGTGTGATAGAATAGTTTTATACGACGCAGGTGACATCCGCCTGAGCGAGGAGATTCACCCCAAGTGGAAATGCACAAGTTATGTTGTTATTCACTAAGAGTAGCTTTGTTCAAACAAAGTGCCACGCGAATGAGAAACACACCTATCAGCTCGAGCAACGAAATAGCAGCAAGACTTAATCGTTGATCTAATCTGACTCTTGTAACAATAAAGCATGGCAGAATGAATTCAAATAATCTTTACTCGAGTGATAAAACGCCCCGACCGTTTTTTACAGCATTCTTTGCTTGAATGCAATTTTCAACTTGAATTCTTGAATAATTGTAATTCAATAAAAGGTCAAAACACGGAGTTTCGTTCAAAATGGAACCGATCATCGTGAGTGGAAGAAAAAAAGAATTTTAGAATTCATTAATGTTTTTCTAGATTTATATTAATGAAAAAAATGTCAGTCGTTTGAAAAGAAAACCAAATTGAGCTTATGGATTCAAGCAGCCACGCGATCAATACATGTATCACGCAGTTAAGTGTCGTACGTGATACATGCTTGGGCGATCATGTCTCGAAAGAGACATGACTGACTGGGCAGAAGATATCTCCGCGGTAGGTTATCATTACTTTCTGCACTAGATTGATTGCCAACCAAGGCTACAGAACCAAATCTGCTATTAATCCATCAAGAGATAGATTAATAACCTATCCAAGGGTATTTGCGTTTAAGGGATTGCAAAAAATTTAACTGTAATTAGAACTCGTCTCTCCGATTTCCCGTTCCGAGCCTATTGATACAACATAAAGCTAAAAAGTTACATATTTTTGTTAAGTGACTGAAACAGTACAGTTGCATAAACTTAAAAAAGACTAACGGATATGAAATATCAACAAAGTTTGTAAAATATAATGAGAACAAACATTTTTATGATGATTTCAACCCAAGCAAGGCAGGATCGCCACTGGTACGTAGGGGATCTCAGTGAGAGAAAAAAAAAACAAGGTACAGAGGATGTCAAAGAAAAGATAAGAGATAGATGGAAATCAAGTAGATAAAAGATAGCAATTGATGTTGCATTTAAACGTTTGGATATTATAGCTACCAGGGAAGCAAGGAGTTCTACAAACGAGAAGTGCGAGGAAAAAAACTTTTAGAGTAGAAGAGGAGATAATATTTAACTATTTTGACAGTAAATGAGTAGGATCTTGATACCAGTCTAGTAGCACGGATAATACATGTTGTCCGGAAACCAGGGAAAAAAGCTTGTCGAAGCAGTTGGCATGAAAATACTTGTAGAAAATACAAAAGAAAATTACATCAAGTCGTTGAAATAGTGATTGATGGCGGACTGCTAGGTTCGGATCGATTATTTTGCAGATCCCCCTTTGAATTTTGTCGAGAACCAGTAGATGATTAGCAGGAGCAGCGACTAGATATGGCAACAGTATTCAATGCACGAATGAATGGTAGATTTATAAATGTACAAATTATGTGAAATTAATAGTGTTCAGGTCTCAATTCCACGATGTTTGTTAAACGTGCAAACTCAACTGAAATAAGATGTAACGACCGAAAGCAAACTACACTGAATAGTAAACCATGTGTTATTTATCCATCTAAAATATATTTGAATAAAATCATCAAGCGTTGATAAACGGTAACAAAGATGTGACATTGCTAGTGCAAAAATGTAGTTTCGAAGGTTGATAGACAAAGGAAGTAACTTGTAATTTGAGTTATTGTCCTTTATAAAGGAAGTAAGTTAGCATCCCATAAAAACAACAAGGAAAAAACTGTCACAACAATGCAAAAATCAATAATTTTCAGTCTATCGAGAAGGACGTAAATGAAATTCAATATAATATATTTTTAATGTTGTAGTTAAGCATTTCATATAAAATACTGGCATGTTTCTTTAAAAAAAATACATAGAAAGAGGCTAATGACTGTTAAGGATATGCAGCTAGCGTAGTTTATCGTCAAGCAAACTGTAATCGACGAACCGAGTTCAAACAGTTGTGTTCACATTCAGATCTTCGCACTTTGAAAATGCACGAAACCTTCTCTTCTATCCTGCTCTAATAACTAAATATTAAAAAGCAAGGTGGAGTGGGCCAATAGCTGCCATAAATAATTTTCATTCTATACCTTTTATAAAAATTCTGCAGTGACTATGGCTGATAGTCCTGTAACTACATCATAACTCACGCGAAATTGTCATGAAAAACTATTACTTATTTCTTCTTTTTAGTAAAAATAAATTATTATTATTTGTTAATATCATTTGTTGAAGTCAGATTAATTTAAACTTTTTATTGCTTTCCATTTAACGTTAAACGCATTAGTTTAATTCAGAATCATCTTTTCATGTGCGTTGTGGTGCAGTAGATATCGGCTCGGATCGAGAAATTGGAGAGCCAAGTTCAAATTCCAGTTGAACTCTTTGCATTCATTGACGCGCAAATACCCTTGAGAAAGGTATTCATCCGTGTCTTCCCTCCAGTTATGGGTTAAATAATAGAACAGGCTTTTATTTTCATCCATCATACTTTCGCATTTTTTTTGTAGCACTTTTTGTTTGATTTTCCTGTATATTTCTTTTCTTTAAAGTTAATGTTTTGGGAAACATTCCCGTAGGAGTTGTTTCCATGAAATAATGGTTACTGAGAAGAAGCTGTTCCAGTGGTACTTAACTTTTCACTTATGGAATTCGATGGGAATGAGGGTTCTCGGCTTCTATACTCCAGTTACTTTAGATAATAAATTTCAAAACGAATGAAATTCAGTTAATAAATTAATTTTAAATGTTGTTTCAACACAGTTTTGGAATTCGCTGGATCAGTAACTCTTTTTGTGTCTTCAGCAGGGAGATTTTGAAGAATTCAAAATGGTTAAGTCAAAAGACAAATACAAGTCGTAGAATTCGTGCTTGACTCACACTGGCGACACCTTTTATATAACAAAAATATTTAATTCTTTATAAGACTGAATCATTTTTTTAAACATTGACCGTATTGTTCAAAAACATGTAAATAAATTCCCCAGATGCATGTCGAGTTCAGCTTTTAGACTTTTAATAACTTTGTGGTTAATTTAAGTTGTTCCGTCATTTTGGCCGCTACCTGACAATTTAACGCGATCTTTGTTTTTTTAACTGAACAAAACCAAGTCTTTTTCCTTCTATTTACCTACTTGCTACCCAAATAGATATTTTTTTCTTTAATTTTCGTTCTTTTAGAAATGATGAAAACAAAAAGAAAATTAATACTGAGCATCAGGAAGAGACAGCTAAAGTTCCTGGGACACACAATGAGGAAGGAGGGCTTGGAGAACCTGATACTAACAGGCAAGATAGAGGGTAAAAGAGACAGGGGAAATCAACGGATAACATATTTGAGGGACCTAATCAGGTGGATGACGGAACGACGATTGCATGGTGTAACAGGAGAAGGCGTGCTTAGAGCCACCAGGGATAGGGAAACGTGGAAAGCCATGATCGCCTACGTCCTGAAAGGACAGGTCACATATAAGGTATTTGAATATTTCATCTTTAATTCACTGTCTATTTTAAAGCAAATAATATTTTTGTAACCTGTTAATACACTGAAGGCGGGTATTGAGAAGAGAAGTTCATAAAACACTCGCAACGCAATTATATATGTATATATAGGAATGGAGAAAAAGGAGTATATATATGTGTATACTCGTAGATACACATCAATATATAAATATTAATCAGGTGTGAATAGAACAGTAATATATATTAATAAATATACAAAAATATATAAAATATATATTAATAAATATACACATTATCCTACGTTTTAGGCACTGCTCAAACTTTCATGCTTTTTGCAATTGTCAGGTGTGTATCATATCAAACTGGGCTTTTAACGATTTTAATTATTTATTAGCGTTCCTTTCATAAAGTTTGTTATGGGCATTAAGTTGGATGTGCAAATATTCATTTGTTAAATATATAATAAAGTTACGTAAATAGCTTAATCCATAGAATGGTTCACCAAAACAAATGTGAATGAACGTTCATGCAGTTTGATATTTGCGATTTTACCCGTCTATCTCTATAGACCGATTTATAGCCGTTTTAGAATTAGTCAAAAATTATTGTCCAATCAGTGACCAAGACTTATCATGCAAGCACAAAAATACATCCTATTTCAAGATGTCTGCCTGTAGACTCAAAAAGACAAATAAGATATCTGTATTGTTATGGGTGCGTACGATTCAGTGAATTGGTCAGTATTTTGTTATTTTGGAGACTATGGTATCTCTTCGAAATAATATTTTAAAAAAGCACTGGATTATCCTCTTTAGAAATATAAGACCACAACAAACTGACCGACTACGAAAGGAACCTGATCAAATTTTTCAAAGACCACAAACTCAAAATTACTACCACCACTAACGCTAAAGTGATAAACTTCCTTGGTGTAACTTTCAACCTAAATAATGAAATATACAAACCATATGCTCACGATTCTCACAACCACAAATACGTCCACAAAGATTCCAACTACCAACATAGAGTACTAAACAATATCCCTAAATCTATTCAATTTAGATTATCTTCTTACTCATGAATAAGGTTGAATTTTGATAACTGTAAAACTAAATATATTAAGGCTCTCACAAAAAGTGACCCCAATATTGGCTGAAAATGCTCTGATAAAGTAAAGAAGCTAAATATATACCAAAATCACGTAAACCTAACATCATATGGTTCAAGCCATCTTTTAGTAATCATGTTAAAACCAGCATCGGCGAAACTTTCCTGAATTTAATCCACAAGCATTTCAACCATTCCTCTACACAAATAAAAGATTTTCAATAAAAACAATGCCAAGATTAGTTATAACTGCGTAAAAACATTTGATAATTATACTACATAACAATATGTTATTAAATAAAAACATATCCAACCTATAAAATAATAGTAACTCCATTAAGAATTGCAGTAACACTACCAAAAATAATTGTCACTGCCGATAAAGCACGACCTGCCCACTTAACCGTCAGTCTATGAACAAATGTATTATTTACAAAGCTAGTATACCTTCGGACGGTGACTACAAGTTCTACTTTGGAACAACGGATAGTTTTGGGAAATCGAGATTCAATAACCACAAACTGATGTGAATAAAATTAAAAAGAAAAATAGTATGGCCTTCTAAAATATTTTTAGCTTTTAAAGATAGCAACAAAAACCCACCTATTATTTGGGAAATCATGGCGAAAACCAATTGTTATAAAGGGAATAGAAGTCATGTGTGCCTTCTAGAAAAACTTACAAGACTAAAACACTATAATAACCCTAAATTATTAAAGAGAAGTGAATTGATGACAACATGCAGATGTAAAACAAATTATATATATATATATATATATATATATATATATATATAAGCGTCTAATATTTAAATCCTAATTAAACCTCATAGCCCTTCCATCCTTCCACTTTTGTTTACGATTTTTTACTCTACCCCTTTTTTGTTATGTTTCTGTTCAAGCATTAATAATTTCACTTTCCATTTACACTATATCGAACCCCACATGTAATCTCCAACTACAGAAACTTCATCAATCACCGCTAATACCTAACACACACACACATACACAAACACACACACACACACACACATATATTTCACATATTTATGTACGTGCACGAATGTTTTATATTTTTATTATTAATACATTTTTATATAGATTGCATATGCATATGTTTATATGTTTATTTTCATGTGTTCGTATTTTATTACTTTTTTATTTGTATTGCATGTTTATTAGTATTATGTATGTGTATTTAGATCGTATTTGTATATCTATACATTGCTTTTTTATGTATGATATAAGTTCATATATATATTATTTTTATACAGCTTTCGTATTTGTGTTATAATTACTTCTTCTATATTAGCTTATATATATATATATATATATATATGAAATGATTTGTTTGAACATTATTTTTTATCGATACTCGTATTTAAGTAGATATTCTGTTTTTAATTAAACGGTATTAATTATTTACGTCTAATCCCTCAGTATTTCTTTCCAATCTCACTCCCCCCAGGAGCCCCCTACTTATAGAACCTCCTACCTCTAGCAAAAAGCTGACTGGGATGCCTTTCGCGATTTCCTCTGCGACGTCCCTTGGGGAAAAGTGTTTGACCTATCAGTTGATGACTGTGCCTCTGAGGTCTCGTCATGGGTGAAAGCTGGCATTGATGCCTTCATACCCACCAGGAAGTATTGCTTAAAACCTCATTTTCTCCGTAGTTCTCTCCGACCTGCTCAGGCGCCATTGCCCACAGGAACCATTACTTCCGTCTATTCCGGAGACAGCCAACTGATCACAATAGGCGCCTGTTCACATCTGCTCGCAATGAGTGCAAGACAACCCTAAATGACGCCAAACAGTTGTTTGCTGAGAGAATGCGACAGCGCATAGCTGACCGCAAGTTCGGCTCCAAGGACTATTGGAGGATTTGTAAACGAGTGCTCAACAATAGGAAATCCTCAATACCTCTTATAATCCATGGATTTGAGGTCCTCACGTCATCTGCGGACAAAGCTGAGTGCTTTGTCCGCAGATTCTCATCCAACTCCACATTCGACTTCCCTATTAGAACTGAGGCCAAACTGCACGACGTATATATTACCCCGACAGTAGTATCCAGAGTAATTTCAAAACTCGACCCCCATAAAGCGTGTGGAGACGATGGAATCCCGGTGATAGTCCTTAAGAAGTGTGCCCCTGAACTTTCCCCCGTCCTCTTTAAACTGTTTAACTACTGCCTTTCTGCTTCCTGCTTTCCTGCATGCTGGAAATTCTCCTCAGTCGTTCCTGTCCTTAAGAATTGCGGTGAACCCTCGGACTCATCCAACTATCGCCCTATCAGTCTTCTGCCGATATTCGCGAAAGTATTCGAGGCTATAATCAATGCTGAAATAGTTCATCATCTCACCGCCCACAAACTGTTCTCCGACAGGCAATATGGATTCCGCTTTGACAGGTCCACGGCCGACCTGCTAACAACTGTAACGGAGTACATGCTACAGGCCCTTGATGAATCTGACGAGGCTCGCGCGGTTGCTCTGGACATCTCCAAGGCTTTCGACAGCGTTTGGCACCCTGGCCTCCTATGCAAACTACGCGGTTATGGTATTACCGGTCGCCTGATTGACCTAATCCAATCTTTCTTAAATAACCGCAAAATGAACGTCGTTCTGAATGGGCGTGCCTCTTCGTCCTACAGCACGAATGCTGGTGTCCCACCGGGCTCTATCTTCTTTATTTTCATCAACGACCTCCCAGATGAGATCAAGTCCCAAGTAGGCATCTACGCAGATGACACTACAATATACTCCCGCTCCAGTAAGAAACCTGTCGTGGCGAACAGACATAATCTCGCTGCTGACCTTGAGCGGGATCTACACTCTGTGGTGAATTGGGGCAAGAAGTGGCTTGTCAACTTCAATTCATCTAAGACCAAGCTGTTGTCTGTCAGCCATTACAGGCAACCTCTTCTGCCTCCCATAAGCATGGACCAGGTGATTCTCCCTGAGAGTAATACACTATGCCTCCTCGGACTTACCCTATCCTCAGACCTCAAATGGAACCACTATATTGAATCCATAGCAAAATCTACTGCTAAGAAGATTGGGTCACTATGTCGATCCAGGATGTTTTTTTCACCTGAATCCATCCTGCATATATACAAGTCAACCATCCGTCCGTGCATGGAGTACCGTTGCCATTTATGGTCAGGTGCCCCTGCCGTTCTCCTCAGTGTTCTCGACAAGCTCCAAAGGAGAGACTGTAATGTGATAGGTACTGATCTGGCGACTCGACTGCAGCCACTTTCCCATCGTCGAAATGTGGCCTCCCTCTGTCTCTTCTATAAATACTTTCATGGCTTCTGCTCGGATGAGCTTAAGTCACTGATGCCTCCTCAACAGGTGTTTACCCGTGCAACCAGACTGGCAACTGGGTCCCACCCATTCACAGTCAGGTTAGCCAAATGCAGACGACAATTCTACTCCTGCAGCTTCCTCTCTCGCACTTCCCGCCTGTGGAACTCACTCCCGCATTCTTGCTTTCCTGACGGCTACAACCTCCAGAAATTTAAATGCAAAGTTAATACTCATCTACTAACCACTGGCCTCTAGCTCTCTCCCCTCCCGTGTATAACCTTCCCTTTCTCTCCACCTATGTATCTGTCATCGCACCTGCTTTCTCAGCTTTATATTGTTCATTTCTAACTAGTTTGTACTCCTCGCTCTTTTCTAATTAATCTTTATACATTTATGTAGCCCCCTGCACATCAGTGGCATTTCCGCCTTGCTCGGGGTGAAATGATTTTAAAGAAAAATGTGTGTCATTCGGTAGGATTCGAACCTGCGAATCCTATCCACATAGGGGAAGCTACCATGTGAATGACACATTTTCTTAATAAAAATTCATCGTAAATAATCAGGCCAGTAGATATAAATATGTAATACTGTTTAATTAAAAAAAAAAAACAGAATATCTACTTAAATACGAGTATTGATAGAAAATAATGTTCAAACAAATCATTTCAAATTGGAGGTTGATTATAACCAAGTTTCGTTAATCTTCGTCAATTTCCGTAACATGTTTACATTTGTTGACATTACGATACATTTTAGAGCAGATATGTTTATTGCGATAAATCGAAGACTGTGTTATATAGGCTTGATTAAAACCTCGTCTAGACTAATGGTCATTCGTGGTCGAGAGGTCTAAGACGTTCTTGACATATGTGGATAGGAGTCGCAGGTTTTAATCCTGATGAATGACACACATTTTCTTCAAAAACATTTATCGTAAATAATCAGGCCAGTACATATAAATATATAATACCGTTCAATTAAAAACAGAATATAGAGTTAAATATGAGTATGGATAAAAAATAATTTTCAAACAAATCATTTCAAATTGTCGGTTGTTCATAACCAAGTTTCGTTAATTTCCGTAACATGTTTACATATATATATGTGTATATATATATATATATATATATATATATATATATATATATATGTGTGTGTGTGTGTGTGTGTGTGTGTGTGTGTGTGTGTGTATGTGTGTGTGTGATATGCATATATTATGTGTATATTACATCTTTTTATCAATGTATTCATTTTTAAATATATTTTATATATACAATTTTTTTAATGTTTTGCATATTTCCTTTTGTTTTCTCACACTTACAAAGATTTCTATTCTTTGTCATTTTTTAGTGTTGGCTTCGTATTAAATCTAGTTTTTACTTCACCATGACCGGTTAATAATTAATTATGCATTAATACAGAAGTAATATAGTACAAATATCTAAATATAGTTGAAATTGAATATACGTCAGCCCTTAAGTTTGTATGAGTCTCTGAATACATGCATTTGAACGAGAGTCATTCAATAAATAAGGTGAATTCTTCTAATATAGATAGAAGCTTACTTTTTTATTGTTATTTTTTTCAAGGTAGTATCCTACCAGTGTCACACACTTTTCCCATCTGTGCAGAAGCTTCGTATACCGTCATCGTAAAAATCTTTGGACTGCTATCTCACCCAATCGTCCACAGAACTTTTGATTTCATTGTCACTTTCAGACTTCTTTAAACAATTTAGCCCAATTGTAACCATTTTTTGGCTGAAACATGTGGCACCATACAGAGTAGACATTCTCCCATGAGTTTCAACTGATTTGCACCCTTCAGCAACCAAAAACTTGATAACTTACCTCTGTTCAACCATGGAGCATGCTTCTTGGTCGGCCATCTTTGTTAATCTCCAAAACTCTCAAAGTTTTTTTTTTCAATTTGCAAAAAAAAAAAAAATAAATAAATAAATCCCTTTAAAAAAGAAGTAAAGAAAAAATCTAAAGAAAAAGTCAGCATCTATCTGTATTAGAAGTCCTTATACCAAAAAAATTCACCTTTTTATTGAATGACGCTCGTATCAATGCGTAAATCTGTGCTTATTCCTTATCCGTATCTTTTAAGATATCTTTTGGATTTTAGTTTTCTTGCAAAAAATATAAATGTAAACGTAATAGTTTCCACCTGCAACGTGAGCGTAACTTCAACGGGCTCTAATTTTATTTTATTTATTAGAAATCAAGTTTTTTCTCCTTTTTTTTAATCAGATCACACCGAGCAAGGGGTAACGCCACTGATGTGCAGGGGGTTACGTAAGAGTGAAAAGGTTGGAAGAGAGAAAGCCGGAAACCACATCCTAATCAGAGAACAAGGGATGAGCCTCTTCACCTGTACAATAGACGTGGTTGGAGTGTGAACCGGGTGATAGTTTAGTCTATCTACTCCAACTGAAAAAAAGAAAAAAAGAAAACAGTGAAAAGTTTGGAAGAGAGAAAGCCGGAAACCACATCCAAAACAAGGAACAAGGGATGAGCCTCTTCACCTGTTCAATAGACGTGGGTGGAGTGTGAACCGGGCGATAGTTTAGTCTATCTACACCAATTGAAAAAAAAAATAAAAGAGTGAAAAGGTTGGAAGAGAGAACGCCGGAAACCACATCCAAAACAGGGAACAAGGGATTAGCCTCTTCACCTGTTCTATAGACGAGGATGGAGTGTGAAACGGTCGATAGTTTAGTCTATCTACTCCAATTGACAAAAGAAAAAAGAAAAAAAAAGTTTTAACTTAGTTAAAGTCGAAATGAAATTTGAACGGCAAAATCATTTACAATAGCAAAATAGTACCGCTGTCAATAATTAAAAAATTCAAACGAAAATTAAGGCTAAAAATTAATTAAGGACAAGAATTAAAAAACAAAAAACAAAAAAAAGCATGCAGGATTCAACATACCAGATAGTTAAGACATACTGAAAATGTCAGACGGACGTCCGCCTTGGTTGGATACCGTTTTTTAATTTTCCCAGATATTACCGGCGTGTGTTCCTCCATCTTGGCTAGTTGCAATCAGAAGAGAGAGAGAGAGAGAAGAGAGAGAGAGAGGAGGGCCCACAGCGCATACCTCAGCACCCAGGCTGACAGTGAGGATAGGGAGTTCAGAATGACCGGTGCTATGCCCTTAGAAATTCTTTCAAACAGCGATATTACTAAAAAAAAACCTTTCACCATTTACATCGAAACGAAATTTGAACGGCAAAATCATTTACGATAGCAAAATAGTACTTCTGTCAATAATTAAAAAATTCTAACAAATTCAAACGAAAATTAATTGGAGTAGATAGATCTATCTATCGCCCGGTTCACACTTTATCCACGTCTATTGAACAGGTTAAGAGGCTCACCACTTGTTCCCTGTTTAGGATGTGGTTTCGGGCTTTCTCTTTTCCAATCTTTTCACTATTACGTAGCCCCCTGCACATCAGTGGCGTCACCGCCTTGCTCGGGGTGATACGATTAAAAAAGAAAAAAAGGCTAAAAATTACAAATTCAAACAAAAATTAAGGACAAGAATTAAAAAAAAAACATGCAGGATTCAACACACCAGATTCTATTTTTAAGTTTCGCTATTAACCTAAATTAATTATACACTTAATAAATAAGAATATTCGCATATTCCAATTTAATACCCATCAGTCAGTTAAGTGCCATGCGTGATAAACCCTTGGTCGATCATGTCTCGAAAGAGACATAACTGGGCAGAGATTGCCATTGCTTTCTGCGGCAGGCTGGTTGACAGTCAATGCTATAGAACCCAGTCTGTCCTGTTCTTTAACCCATAACTGGAAGGAAGAGACGGATTAATACCTTTATTTGCGCGTAAGTGAATGCAAGGATAGTCAACTGGAATTCGAACTCGGCTCCCCGATTTCTCGTTCCGAGTCGCTATCCACTGCACCATAACGCATAACAAACCCATAACAAATTTTAAAAAAGAACGCTAATAAATTAATAAATAAATCGATAAAAGTCCAGTAGGATATGTTATGCACCTGACGATTGCTAAAATATATGAAACTCCGAGTCTTACTTAAACGTAAATTACTGTGTATATTTCAGCAGCATTTTATGAAGTTTGGATATCTATTATTCGAGTTAAGGATGGTTGAGTGAAATTAAAGGAATGCATATTCAAGTTGACGTAAAGACAATACAAAATTGTCATGTAAATCTCATGGCTGCAGTGTTTCTACCTGATACTCGAACAAACGGTCGCTTCGCCAAGTTCAGCGAGCGGGTTGACTAAAGCAATTAAAAAATGCTTACACGTAGCCCAAGAAAGTCAATACGACAAAAAATATTGGAAAGTGGGCTCCTTTTTCCCACAAAACGAACTTTGCTCAAGACGGGTTTAATTACCCGTCACTCTCCGCTGAAAACAACATTTTCATGGAGTTTGCAGAGAATATGTTAGCTTGGTATGACAATTAGTCGAACATATTTAAAAATATAATGCCGAGTTTTTATATAATTTTATACTATATTTTCGCCCAGAAATGTAATTATATTGATGAAATAATTTTTTTGATTGGGCAATGCAGGGCCGGCGGAATTTCATAGAAATTATATATTGTTTTGAAAGGTCAGGAGTGTTAAAACCGAAGTGACAGGCAAAATTTTGTTTTGATAAACACCATAGTCAAAGTCAGAGAATAGAAATAATCGTAACAATCTAGTACACTTTTCCATGTTTCTAGCGAAATTATCCTGTTTCTTAATACTCGACTCAGCTCATGGAATGCATCCTTGTGCTTTTGGATTTCAGGAATATAAATATATAGAAAATGCTGTGGCCACAAAGTGAGGGGTCAGTTTATATATTGATTGTAATATGGAATTGATCTCTCACTTTATATCCAGTATGTTTCTGTAGAACCACATTTCCGTTGCTTAAAGTCTTTCTTTCATCTTTGAGAATATTGTCCAGCATTCACTGCCATATTGAAGGACGGACAGCGTATAGCAATCCAGTACTCTCTTCCTTATTTCTAGCTAAATGTCCTGTTTCTTAATATCTTAATCAACTTCTGGAACATTCTATTTATTACTATTTTAATTCACGACTGAATTTAATTTTTCTTTGCTTATTTTATTCATTTCCTAACGCATCCTATTAGACTTCATTCTTCTTTTGGGAATTCTTTCTTTCAATAATTTACCTATGTTCTATTTTTTTTATATAACAAAACATATGAATATAGAAAAGTTTGTTATATTGAACCTAATATACAAACTTGAAACGCAGGTTAGTAAATCCAGGAATACTATTAGTAAGAAATAAATATATACAAGTCTTGAAGTGAAGTCGTTGGAAATAGTATATCCGTGTATATTATTCTGAATGGGGCTCAGAGCTAGTCAGACTTCTGATGCGGTAGTCTCTGGGTAACTTCGGTATCTCTCGATAACTTACGTATCATTTCCGGTGCTCTGCGATAACTTGCACGATATCTACGAATACTCTCTACTATATGGCAGCAACTGTTGTTTTCTCTATGGCAGGAGTATATGTATACTCAGTCGAGTCCATTGTCATATACAAAGGGGAGATCCCACAACATTATGCTTCTTGTTTGTCCTAATTATTATTCCTACCACTCACATTTATTGTCTGTTTTGTTAAAGCTTTCTTTTTTACGCATTTTATTTTAAATTTTTGACTATATTGTATGTATGACTATTTTAATACCCAATTGAATTTATTTTTTATTCACATCCTTATAGTTCCTAACAGTCCTCAATCTTATCCTTGCCTATCATACATTTATTTTTTATTAGTCTTCATTCTTATCAATATCTCGCATACGTTCATTGTCTGGCCTTCTTCATGGGCGCATTTTTTTGTTCGATATTTTGTCTATATTTTATATATTTTTATTTTAATACTCGATAGAATTTAATTAATTTTTTTCTTTCTCGTTCATTTGCTTATGCCTTCCATCCTAACTGTAACGCCCTAAGCAACGTTGAGCCTGGTCAATACTTTGATGGGTGACCGCTTGGGAATACCAGGTGCTATAAGCGTTTAGTGACGGATGTGCGTTGTGGTGCAGTGGATATCGGCTCGGAAAGAGAAATCGGTAAGCCGAGTTAGAATTCTAGTTGAATACTCTGCATTCACTTAAACACTGGTACCCTTGGGAAAGGTATTAATCCATCCCTTCCCTCTAGTTATGGATTAAATAACAAGGGTAGGACTTGGGGACCCTGCCCTTAAAAACAAATCCCAATGAATCTTGATACTCGAAAAGATGAAAGTATTACTAAACAGAAAACTTATATAAAAACAACAATAAATTGTTGAAAGAAAAAGAGTATTACCAGCAATAAATAAATAAAATTTAGTTGGCAATAAGGTTGATATGCAATAAAAACAAAGCCACTAACCAACCAATCTTAACAATGTTCTTCTTTTTCTTATGTTTTCTCACATTCAGTAAAACCATTTATTTATTACCTTCCTTGAGATGAAATGATTAAAAAAAATGAAATGACCAGCCGAGGTTGATATGCAATAAAAACAAAACAACCAACCAACATCATTCCCTTATGCGTCTTATAAGTCTTCAATCTTATTCTCTACCTATAACGCATTTCATTTACTTTTTCTTTCTCGTTCATTTGCTTATGCCTCTTATTAGCCTTCCTTCTTAACCCTAACTCCAATAAATTTATTGTCTGTTCAATAAAAGCTTTTATCTTTTGCGCATCGTTTCTTTCAATACTTTATCTATATTCTACTTATTACTATTTTAATACCCGATTTAATATAATTTTACTTTTTTTTAATACATCTTCTAATACTTCTTATTAGTTTCGTTCGTATTCCTAACTTTCATAGATTTATTGTCTGTCGCATAACAGCTTTCTTTTTTTTCACATTCTTTCTTTTAATACTTACATATATTCTATTTTTTTATTACTTTTGTAATACCAGATTTTATTATTTTTTTTATTTACCCCTTTTGTCTCTTATGTCCTAGATGTTTTACGGAAATAAAACGTCGGAGTAAAAATTAAATATAAAGGCTCAATTTCTCTTTTTTTTTTTTAATAAAAAATATTTTAGTCGCGTTTGGCACGTGTGATTTGATTTTTGTGACGTAATCTAGCAACCATCTTAGATCTTAGATGTTTTACGGAGCAAATTTAAACCCTCTGCACCATTGGCCAAAAAATGCAAAAGGAAAAATTGCTGATTTTAAACTCAAAAAGTATATATCACCCTGGATTCCGTGTAGATATGTGTCTCTATAAAGTTTGAATGGCGTAGCTTAAAAAATGTAGGCGTGCATAGGGAACAGTCACACACAGACTCACAGATTGCCTTTTATATAAATAGATTTCTTCTTTGGAGAATTCTATGTTCTATACTATATTACTATTTTAATATGCTATAGAATTTAATTTTTCTTTTCTTATTCATCGCCATATTCTTCTTATTAATCTTCATTATTATCCCTTCCACTCATCCATTTATTGTCTGTTCTATAACAGCTTTCTTTTCTGGTGCCTTCTTTCTTTCGATACTTTATCTGTGTTCTGTATATTTCTAATTTAATACCAAATCTAATTTCTTGTTCTTATTCTTCATTTCAGTTCCAACGTTTCATAGATTTATTGTTTACGCGCAGTATAGCCCGAAGTTGCTCGGGTGTAATGAAAGTTTTAAAACTAATCCATGTTCCTGGAGCTCAGACTCAGTCTAAATAATATTTGTGTGAAGTTTGGTGAGAATCTGATAAAAATTGTGGATTTGTATAAAGGACACACAGACAGATAAACAGACACACACGCAAACATCTTGCTTTATATATATATTATCGATTTTCTGCACTATTGTTGCATTACAACCTTGAAACTTCTGAATATCCTTTCTTATGTCTTTGTCTATGAGTGTATCAAATTTGATTAAAATCGGACTACTCCTTCTATAACACGATTTTTTTCGATTTTCTTGAAAATTTACACAGTTGTACTATAAGCGTCTGCGAGTGTTATTAGCTAGGTTTTGTGTCGAGGTACTCCCGATAAATATCGAAAATCGATAATCGAAAAAATCGGGTTATAGAATGAGTGGACCGATTTTAATCAAATTTGATACACTCATAGACAAAGACATAAGAAACGATATTCAGAATTTTTTGCAGTTCTGACAATAGTGCAGAAAATCGATAATATATATGAAAGGCAAAATATTTGTGTGTGTGTCTGTTTATCTGACTGTATGTCTGTATTTTTTTTCAGCCCTTTCATTTTAGTTTTTGCTTCGGGTTTGGCTCTAAGTAGGTATAATTGTAGTTCTTAGTCTCAGCCATGATACCATTTACTCAGAGGACTTATTTAGCCTTCAAAATTCAGTTTACGACAAAAAAAACTTATTTGATATCGATACCAGGAAATCAAAATTTGACTTACATCCATTCAGTTTTCTTTCAGTCTACGGTTTCGCTTTAACTGGAAACAACTATTGCTTTTTAGTCTTTCGTGCCAACGTCCAAAGAGTCTAAGCTCAAGGACCATGGATTAGTTTTAAAGCTTTCATTACACCCGATTAACGCCGGTATATACTGCTAGTATATATATAAGAGAGAGCGAGACTGGTTGATAGATATCTATTTCAACAAACGTGTATGATAATAATTTTCCAGTTACTCCTAATTTTTAATTTGTTAATATTTTTTTTTATTTCAATAGATCTGTGGAGTCGAGGAGCCTTACGGCCCCTAGAGAACTTGCGGCCCTACTGCAAGTCCGGGGTGTGCAGGGGCCCTAAGCATGGCCCTGATTACAGTTTTATTATTTTGTGCATTCTATCTTTCTATAGTTTACCTAGTCTACGGCTATATCGTGTTCAATACACCGGTTTCCGTCCGATCACCGAAATTAAGCAACATCGAGCCTGGTCAATACTTAAATGGGTGAGCATTTGGGAATACCAGGTGCTGTAAACGTAAGGACCAAGAATGGTCCACCGGTCCTCCAGGTGTGAGGGTTAGGCGCAGAGCTAACAACCCTGTCCTGTAAAAAACAGTTTGTTACAGTAACAAAAGTTGCTACCCTATGCACCATCTGGGAGTGATGGACAAATGATGATGATGATAATGATAGTTTACCTATATTTTATTTTAATACACAATTAAATTATATTTTTCTTTTCTTTTTTAATTCATCCTCTTATGCTTCTTCTTGGCCTTCATTATTATCCCTGTTTTGTTATATTTTTTATCTGTTTTATAACAAAGTTTTTGTTGTGCGCCATTTTCTTCGATATTTACCTACTTTCTTTTTTTTTTAAATCATATCACCCCGAGCAAGGCGGTAACGCCACTGATGTGCAGGGGGCTACGTAAGAGTGAAAAGATTGGAAAAGAGAAAGCCGGAAACCACACCCTGAACAGGGAACAAGGGATAAGCCTCTACACCTGTTCAATAGACGTGGTTGGAGTGTGAACCGGGCGATAGTTTAGTCTATCTACTCCAATTGAAAAAAAAAAAAATGAGTGAAAAGATTGGAAAAGAGAAAGCCGAAAACCACATCCTAAACAGGGAACAAGGGATGAGCCTTTATACCTGTTCAATAGACGTGGTTGGAATATGAACAGGGCGATAGTTTAGTCTATCTACTCCAATTGAAAAAAAAAAAGAAAAGTGAAAAGGTTGGAAAAGAGAAAGCCGAAAATCACCTCCTAAACAGGGAACAAGGAATGAGCCTCTACACCTGTTCAATAGACGTGGGTGGAGTGTGAACCGGGTGGTACTTTAGTCTATCTACTCCAATTGAAAAAAATAAAAATGAGTGAGAAGATTGGAAAAGAGAAAGCCGGAAACCACATCCTAAACAGGGAACAAGGGATGAGCTTCTACACCTGTTCAATAGACGTGGGTGGAGTGTGAACGGAGCGATAGTCTTGTTTTAAGCAATTTAGACGTTGCTGATATATATATTATTTTTGAAATACACGTTTTAATTTGATTTTTCCTTTTTTATTAATCGATTTATGCTTAGTCTTAATTTCTATCCTCGACTTTCATTCATTTATTTGTCTGTTTTATATTTGCTTTTTTCTTTTGAGAATTCTCTTTCAATATTTCAATTATTGGCTAACCTGAAGAAGACTACCACCACCTTTAAATTTTTTGTTTTTCACTTTTTTTAACTTTGTTTCAGTGCAGTTTTATCGATGACACTCTAAACTCTCCGATTGACAAAAAAATTTGAAAAATTTTAATATTCAAACAATTTTAAGGGGTCTCAGTTTTTAATACAATGGTATAGTAATCGATCCCCCATTTTGGAACCACTCACCGGTGAGACATTACCACCACCTGTAAATTTGTTGATTATCAATTTTTTAAAAACTTTTTTCTGTGCAATCTTATCGATTCCGATTGACAAAGAAAATTTGGAAAAATTTCAATATTTAAACAATTTTAGTGGTGGGGGCTTAGTTTTTCATACAACCTTATATTAAATCGATCCTGTGCAAATAACGTTTTTGATTGCGCATATTCAATTACTGAATACTGGGAAAGTTTTGAATAAAGCCATTCTTGGGGTTTCCGAGGAAGATGCCATCGTAAGAACTGAAGAAATATTCAAAAAGACAAAAACTTGAGCAACAACTCGTCCTAAAAAAAGCAAAACAAAGCGACCCCAACGCGTGTGGTTCCAAAATGGAGGATCGACTTACTATAACGTTGTATGAGAAACTGAGCCCCTCATAAAATTGTTTAAATATTGAAATTATTCCAATTTTTTTTTTTTTTTTTTTTGATAATCGGAAACTTTATGTAATAATCGATAAGACTACGCTGAAAAAAGCGAAAAAAGGAAAAGAAAAAAAGAAAAACAACAAATTTAAGGGTGGTCGCAGAGTCTTCTTGAGGTCCCCCAATTATTTTCTATTTATTACTTTTTTAATACGCGATAGAATTTTATTTTTATTTGCTATTTTATTCACCCTCTTATGCTTTTTATTAATTTTCATCCCACTGCCTACCTCTCATTCATTTATTGTTTCTTTTTAATAACTTTATTTTTTGGGGGGCGCTTTCAATTCTTTACATCGGTTCTATTTTTTATTATTTTGATAACAGATTTCATTAAATTTGATTTTTTTTCTTCTTTTTGTTCCTCCATTATGATTCTTATTAAACTTCATTCTTATCCTCATTCATCGTGCATTTACTTTACCTATATTCTATTTATTACTATTTTAATAGCTTTTTAATTTAATTTTTCATCTTTATTCTTATCCTTCACCTAATACTTCTTTTTAATCTTTATTGTCATCCATTCCTCTCATATATTTATTGTTTGTTTTATAAAAACTTTTTCTTTTCTTTTCTTTTCTTTTGAGTACGTTATTGTGGTGCAGTGGATATCGACTCGGAACGACAGATCGGGGAGCCGAGTTCGAATTCCAGTTGAATTCCTTTTCATTCACTTACGCACAAATACCATTGGGGAAGGTATAAATCCGTCTCTTCCCTCCAGTTATAGATTGAATAATATGATAGATTGGGTTCTATAGCCTTGGCTGGCAACCAGTTTAACGCAGAAAACAATGGCAACCTACTGCGAGATTATCTTCTGCCCAGTTAGTTATGTCTCTTTCGAGACATGATCGCTCAAAGAGTGTATCATGTCTTTTAATACCCAATTTAATTTAATTTTTTGTTTATTTATCTATCACCTTATACTTCTTATTAGTGTCCATTTCTACCCCAATCTATCATACATTTATTGTATTTTTTATCAGTGCTTTATTTTCGGAGTTTTTCTTTCTTTTACTTTACCTATGTTATATTTATGACTATTTTAATACCCGATTTCCAGATCCTTTTTCTCAGCTTTCCTTTCAATCAGCCCCACACCATTCACTTTTCTTTTATTTTTCCCTTGTTCATCTCAGTTCACTCAACTTCCATTTCCCTCCTAAACCACCTTTTTACCTTCCATCTCTAAGTAGCTACCGTTGTTCGCTGTAAACCTCAAATCTATTACTAACAATGACAATAAACTCGTGAGAAACGGTGTAGGTACGTTCGAATACAACAGATATTAGTCGTAAAAGACAATACGCTCCGCTGAGTCGAACGTATTGAGGTGCCTAGGATCTCTACTGTGACTGACACAGCTGATACCGCAACAGACTTGGGCCGCCGATACAAGCGTCACCTATAGCAACAAGACACTATCTTTACGACTATCATTGCCTTTAACACCACCTGGAGTGTCGCCGTCGGTAAAGTATCCAGCAGCCCTAGAATGATTTTGAACATGAGAGAATTGAATGCATTGAGGCTCCATGGCGTCTCGCGATGACCATAATCTAGAAAGAAAGAACGAATTAAAGAAAGAATTAAAGAATATAAGAACAGATGAAAGAATTAGAGAAAGAATAGAAGAATTTATTGATGAAAAAATTAATTAAGCAAAGAATTAAAAACAAATTAAAGAAAGAACGAGAGAATTTATGAAAGAAAGAAATTATTAAAGAACTGAAAGAGTTATAGAAAAATGAAAAAGTTAAATGAAGAAAGAAAGAATTAAAGAGAGAATGAAAGAAAAAAGAATGAAATAATTAAAGAAAGAATTAAAAACGAAAGGAAAATTAAAGAAATAAAGAAAGAATGAAAGAAAAAAGAAAGAAAGAATTAAAGAAAGAATAAAAGTACGTAATAAACAGTTTATGAGTTGTGACGGCTGAATGTGTAGAATACTAATAGAATAAAAAACAAAATATTGAAGAGGAGCAAGGGAAGACCATCAAGTAATTAGAAGGAAAAAAGAGTGAACAGGGAATTACTATAAACACTGGGAAAATAAGAGAAGAGAGCAAAAGATATATTAAAATAACACTATATATATATATATATATATATATATATATATATATATAGATATGAATAAAAATTAAGACGGACACGTTATTCTATGGATATGCGGAAGTTTATGCCTATTTCAAGCAAACCATCTTCAGCTTCCGTCTTCATTGTACAGAACAATTTAAAGACGGATGCTGAAGATGGTTCGCCTGAAATAGGCATACACTTTTGTAAATCCATGGAATAACGTGTCCGTCTTAATTTTTACATATATTTGCCCCATATGTATTTATATACATATATTTTTAGAGCTCTCCTAAAAGGTTATACTACCACTTTTTGTACAGGATACTCCTTTACATTCTTCTATATCTACACCGCATATATATATATATATATATATATATATGTGTGTGTGTGTGTGTGTGTGTGTGTGTGTGTGTGTATGAGTGTGTGTGTGCAGTACTGTGCAAAAGTATTAGGACAAGAACTATTTTTCTTTTATGAGGCTTATTGACAGAAAATAAACAATTTAATTAAAGTAATTCTATTTGATTTACTAAACAAATGCTTTAACATTAAAAAAATACTTGCTACAAAATAAATTTAATATTTAGTATAATAGCTTTTTGCTTTGATCACAGCTTTCATTCTGTCAGGCATTGACATCATAAGCTTCTTCAGTGTGTTTAATGGTATCACCTGCCAAGCAGCTTTTATTTGTTCCCAAAGTGTGTTTTGCGAAGTAAGAATGAAAAAGTTCACGGCGTCTCAGACTTTTTATTATATATATATATATATATATATATATATGTGTGTGTGTGTGTGTGTGTGTGTGTGTGTGTGTGTGTGTGTGTGTGTATACACACACACACACACATATATATATATATATATATATATATATATAATAAAAAGTCTGAGACGCCGTGAACTTTTTGTTTAAAGTGTATATTTATTGTTGTCGTTATTATATGTCTTATGTTACATTAAGTGTCCATAATGTTATTTTTAAGTTACACATGTTTCGAGTCTAAATTTGACTTTCTTCAGGAGAATAAACTTGTGACTTTACGTATGGAGTTCCTTTTGTTTCTGTTTATAAATAAGGAAGGTGTCATTTATAAGTAAGTATTTTTGGGGATTGGTGGTTTTACATATCAGCACGCGTATAAGTGGATACACATATAAATAAATAAATAAATGTAATGCTGACCACCAAGATGAAATGATATTGTGGTGGAGTTTTCCCATTTGCACGTTAAGGTTATCTTAGGGGCGCCTTTATATGTGTAGAATAAATAAAGAATAGGTAGGAAAAATGTATTTAATCGAAACAGTTTTCACTTCAATGAGCTTCGTCAGATATATATTGAAAACGAATGGATTTAAAAAAGAAATTTAATTTTTTAAAAAGTTCACAGAGACAGGATATCTCTGGATTTAAAAAATATTTGCGTGTCGGAGAAAGAAAGGAAAACAGAGGAATATATAAAGAGAGTGTATGAGAGAGTGTTTCAAAGTTTGAGTTTGAGTTTTGGTGAACGGCATTTCAACTTCTGTGGGTTTGGGTTTTAAGGTATTTTTTTTTAATTTTCGATTTTGAGAATGTTTTCATATAGGTTTTTGCTTTTATTCTTTTTTTTAGAAAACTGAAAATGTCTTCTAGTTTTGTATTCAAAAAAGTTTTGCTGAGAATAATTTTTTTCTCTCCAACGTGTGTTATGGTAATAATTTTTCTTCAAAAATGTATTGTTGGTAATATTTTTCCTTTACAAAATGTATATTTTTCTATAAAGTCTATTTCTATGTATATATTTCTATAAAAGTTTATTTTTATATTTTTATTTATACTATTTTATTTTAAATATTTTTTAAATATTTTATTTTAAATATTTTATTTTAAATATTTTATTTCTATAAAAGTCTATTTTTATATTTTTATTTATACTTTCATAGTGTTTTGACCCCAGTTTGGAGATTAACTATTTTCCCATGGCTAGGACCCTAACAGGTGTTACCACTCTGGGTCAGGGTGGACCTGAGAACAACAGCAATGAAGAGAGGGTTTCATGCTCCTCACAAACTCCCAATCAGAGGCCTTGCTGCCGGATGCAATTTACCGTCACTCCCAGGACTAGTGTTTCGGAGAAAAGGGAGAACGTGATATAGTCAAAATATAACAAAGGAAACAACCATGTAAAGCTGGTGGGAAATGGAGAATGAGAATAGATAAAAATGAATGGGAAAATAGTTAGAGAAAGAATAGAAGCTAAGAATTGAATCTTTCGAAAAAGATAATGAATAAGAGAGGGTGCAACAACAACAAAAAATCCGCAGAAAATGGGCAGGGAATGAGAGGTTCGAGTGAATAAAGGAATAAATCAAAGGTGGATAAATAATTGGTCAAAATAATGACAAACAAGAAACAACAACAATTAAATAAAACCGGCAGCTGCTCGCAAAAATTACCTCCAATCAGTTGTTAACTGCGTCAAGTTTCATTGAAAAGCGATTCGTTTTGTTTTTGTTTTTTTAAGCATATCAAAGTTTTGAAGGTTATTTAGCAATAAAATATTTTTATATTGTAAGACCTTATTAGTAGATAATGATTTAAAGATACACGTTTTACTAATTAACCCATAGCTGCAGTTATAAAAGGTGGATTCATTCCTTCTTTGAATGCATTTTCGCATTAAATGAATATAACGATTCCAACTGAGCGTTTGTAATGTAAATATGATTCAACAGAAATTATATAAAATCAAATATCTGTTTATATTTCTGAGATGAAGTGTTGCAACAATTTTTACTATTTACATTGTTAGGCCTGTTGTCCTCATCTTTATTTTCATATTTATGACGTTTCAGACCTTGAACGTTCAGTCCTTCTTAGAAAATTTGCTAGTAATGGAGAAAAAGAACCAGGGCGTAAATTTCCGGTAGATTATACTACACTCCACTCTGTCTCTGAATATTTCCGTCTCAGTAAAGTGTTTCCTTTTTTAACCATAGAAGCAGTCGTTTGCGAACATGCCTGTCAGTTAGATTGGCCAGTTGTTGCAGACGAATACTCAGGCACATTTCTATTTATACAACAAGTAAAAAGACAACTTCTCGCTGCCACAATTCTGAGTGGCTTACGACCATATCACGTTGAATACACCAGTTCTCGCTCGATCACCGAAGTTAAGAAACGTTCAGCCTGGTCAGTAATTAGATGGTGACCGCTTGGGAATACCAGGTGCTGTAAGCGTTTAGTGACGGATGTGCGTTGTGGATGAAGCGGATATCGGCTCGGAAATAGAAATCGGTGAGCCGAGTTCGAATTCCAGTTGAATACTCTGCATTCACTTAAACACTGGTACCCTTGGGAAAGCTATGAATCCGTCCCTTCCCTCCAGTTATAGGTTAAATAACAAGGGTAGGACTTGGAGACCCTGCCCTTAAAAACACAAATCCCAATGAATCTTGGTAAAAGAAACAAGTATTACTAGACAGAAAACTTATATAAAAACAACAATAAAATGTTGAAAGAAAAAGGTATTACCAGCCATAAATAAATAAAATTTAGTTAGAAATAAATGAGGTTGATATGCCATAAAACAAAACCACCAACTATACTAAGTGAACATTTTCTAGAATTTCAGGTCCAGAACGCAAAATCAGGCAGAATCAAAATTTTGACAAAGCAAGAATGCTCAAAGCCTCGGTCACAGTAACATATGAGTTTTTACTAACTCAAACATAGACAATTTCGTCTGTCTAGTTTCACTTATATGTTTAAAGTAAATTAGACATTTGATGTGCGTTGTTTTGAAGTGGATATTTCAGTTGTATTCTTTTACGCGCAAATACCCCTAGGAAAGGAAACTTCTACTTTCATATATGGGTTAAACAGTAGGACAGATTCAGTTCTATAGCCTTGGTTGAAATCAGTATATCCGCAGAAAGCAATGACAATCATACTGCGGAAAATCTTCTGTCCATTAAGTCATGTCTCTTTCGAGACATGATCGCCCAAGCATTAATCACGTACGGTACTTAACTGACTGACTGATGTACGTTGTGGGAAAGTGGATATCGGCTCGGTATTGGAAATGAGAGAACCAAGTTCAAATATCGAATTACATTGCATACTGCGGAAAATCTTCTTTTCAGACATGATCGCCCAAGCGATAACTTAACTAATTGAAATTAGACTTGAAATATAACCAAAGTTTTAGATTTTATTCAAGACCCTTGTGCTATTAGGACATTATTATTATTTATTATTGAAATTATTAAAATCCTTTAGATAATATCATGGATCAATGAAGAAGCTTATTTAAAACTATATTTTATATTTGTGTATTTGTCCAGGCTTTGACAAATAGGCTGCGTTGAGAAACATTTGACATGCTTTTGGAGTCTTTAACCTACAGCTTTATCAAAACTGTCTTAGTTGTTAATTACCACGTCATTATTAATAATACTGTTGAACGTTCGATATTTGTTGTCGCTTCTGTGTAGCTTGCTAAAAAGGATGTAAACATCAACTATATTAAGTTCCCATCAATAGGAGCATGTGGATCGCCCATACAAACGGAAGGCGCAAAAATTAAAATTACAAAATAATATTGCCTTTTCTTACTTTTTTTCACTTAAAAAAGATGAAAGATCAGACAGGTGACTGGAGACAGGCGTGGTAGACGCATAAATCATAAAAACGGATCGCACAGTTCGCTTCTGCCATAATGCACACCACTCATATATTGAGCACAGATGGCAAATCTTTAACAAAAGCGGTCGATGTCATTAATAAGCTTCGTCAAACTCTTTTTTTTTTCAATTTTATTTCACTACTTTTATTCATAGACTTTTCTTTGAATTTCTTTTAAAGTGATTTTTATCCATTTTATAATCCACTGACCAATCCCCATTTCTCAGCGAATATTATTATTATTATTATTATTATTATTATAAAACTGATACAATTTGTGAGGTGTCAACAAGTTTTAGGACGTTTTGATGCTTTGAGCGATCAATTTCTTTTCGTATTAATGCTTGTAAAAGATCGGCTTTGTTGTTGTCACGATTGTATTTATTAATTTTGCTTTACTTATCTATGGCACGTTCTTTTGTGAATTCTGTTTTGTTGTTTGGTCTCCACTCGATATCCAGTGACGGCTTTACAAGCAACACTAGTGGCGATGGAAAGAAAACATGTGGTTTCCCCATAGTATTTTTCATATATGTATATATTTTATGAAAAATTAAAAAGAGATGACAATAAAAATACACACATCGCTAACTTTTTCTAACTCTTTCTCTCTTTATATATATATATATATATATATATATATATATATATATATATATATAAAGCAAGAGAGAGTGAGACAGAGAGAGAGAGGGAGGCCATATACATACAAACAAGAAATAACTATTGAAAACAAACCAAATCTTAACAAAAGCAGAAAGGTACGCTAAAACTGAAATCAAATATAACAGAAACGAATTCGGAAATGTGATAAAAATATTTTTGTTATTTTAAACAATATTGATTACAATTAATATGATTTATATTCACGACAACAAAGCTACATTTTAAAAGATAAACAAAAACACAACTAGTTGCTCCAAACACAAATAAAACAAACTACTTATCACAGCTAATAACGCAGAAACTGAATCTACCGAAACCCACAAACGTGTGCGTGATTACACCCTCAATTACATATATCGTAACAAAAAGACACAAACGAATACTGCCTCTATGTCTCATAATTTCTCATATTCATGATAATTTCTATCACTTATCGAAGACATTAAACCAACTTATACTACGATATTTACCAAATGAATACAATGATAGTTCAACTGAAGAATCCTCGGTATTCTTCTTCTTCTTTTGTGGTACAGTGGATATCGGCTCGGAACGAGACAACCGGGGAGCCGAGTTCGAATTCCAGCTGAATCCATTGTATTCACTTACGCGCAAATACTCTTGGGAAAGGTATTAATCCGTCTATTCCTTCCAGTTATGGGTTAAATAGCAGGACAGATTGGGTTCTATAGCCTTGGTCGGCAACCAGTCTACCGCAGAAAGCAATGGCAACCTACTGTGGTATAATCTTCTGCCCAGTCAGTCATGTCTCTTTCGAGACATGATCGCCCAAGCGTGTATAACGTATGGCACCTAAACTGACTGACTATGTGCCTTGTCCCTTCAGAACGTAGGCGATCATGGCCTTCCACGTTTCCCTATCCCAGGTGGCTCTGAGCACGCCTTCTCTTGTTGCACCATGCAGCCCTCGTTCCGTCATCCACCTGATTAGGTCTTTCAAATATATTATCAGTTACTTTCTCCTCTCTCTGCTTTTCTCTAACTGACCTGTTAGTATCAGATTCTCCACGTCCTCCTTCCTCATTGCGTGTCCAAAAAACTTTAGCTGTCTCTTCCTGATGCTCAGTATTAATTTCCTTTTTGTTTCCATCATTTCCAAGACCTCATCATTGCTCACATGCTCGATTCATGATATTTGCAGCATCCTTCTGTAGAAACACATTTCAGTTGTTTCAAATTTTTCCTTCATCTCTGATGGTATTGTCCAGCATTCACTGCCATATTGAAGGATGGACAGCACGTAGAAATCCAGTACTCTCTTCTTTGTTTCTAGTGAAATTTTCCTGTTTCTTAATACCTTACTCAACTTCTGGAATGCTTCTTCGCCATGCCAATTCGCCTTCGGATCTCTGTGTTGCACTTTCCGTCATCTGTTATAACGCTTCCCAGGTATTTAAACTTTTGTACCTGCCTGATTCTGGTATCCTCGACTTGTATTTGGTATTTTGGGCTGCCTATTTACTAATGATCATGCATTCGGTTTTCGTGCAGTTTATTTCTAGTCCTTTCTTTTTACTTTCTGCTGCTACCTTCTGTAGGAGGTTTTGTAGTTTCCTTTTTGTGTCTGCTATCAGCACTGCATCATCTGCGTACCTTCGGTTGTTTAAATTGTGCCCTCCGATTACGAATCCAAACATAACTTCTAGGGTTCTCAAAATATTCTCTCTGTACTGCACTCAAAATAAACAAACAACGGCACGATTGCTTCGTTAAATGTCGAAGGTCTCTCTTCTTCAAAGAAATTAGAAACAGTAACGCAACACGTACAAAAGCATCCTTCGCCATCATCTAAAAACCCAGCATAAAATTCTCTTCTGCACGACACTAATATCTTTTCTTATGATAATCGCCACACGCACCCAAAGAACCTTTTTTTATATAAGTTTAAAATGGCTGAGAAAAAAGGAATAATGTTACAAAAATCAAGGTTATAAGTTCGATATATCTATGACATTTGAGTACCAGTGAGACAAAAAAGTAAAAATAGAATTTAAAAATTAGTAAAATATAGACTTCAGTCATAGCAATTTTACGATTTCACTATATATACAAAACAATAAACACTGTTTTGTTTCGTTAATTACAAAAGGGAATGTCCTCGCAGATGCATTAAAGCTGTTACAAAGAATAATTAATCGTGCAAAATAATTTTTTCTATTCATTCGATATTCAAAAGAACTTAGCATCATAAAACAAACACTTCTCAATAATAGCCTTCTCAGCCATGACACCAAGAAGTAAATAAAATTAGCTTTAAAGAATTTTATAATAATGCGTACTACCTTCCTATAAAAAATAAAAGCCTCATTAAATAAACCAGGTGTACTCCAACTATAAAAAAAAAAGATGAAACAGATTTTAAAATATAATTCGCCGGACATATCACGTAATAAATCCTATATATATATATATTGGATTAATCACTTACGATAAAACTTAAAACTTCTAACCTAATTATTTCAAATATCTTCGGACCTCAGAAATTTCTCCCGTGTGAAGAGACAATGGCATTGATGAATTCTGGTTTTCTTTGAGAGATTGCATCTCCATTACCAATAAGCAAAATCGTCATTAAAGATTTACGTTGGTCACGCAAGCACCGCACTCTCGAGGTGGTTAACATATTATTTATTGAAACTTAGCGCAAAATCGTGCACATATCGATCATCGAGTAGAAGGCAAGAAACATACGACTATTACCAAAATTATCAGAAGATATTATCAATAGTCTCTGCCGCAAACACTGTATGAGAAAACTCTTTTTCAAACAGTTGATCTAACTTGTCTTGACCTCTCGACTACGAAAGATTTACAGTCAAACAAAACCCGAAATAACGCTTTTAAACACATGTTTTCCTGATTTTTCGTAAATAATTTTTCTTTGTTTATATACATAATTATTAGGTCACCTCAGTGTTTAAAAATGATATATTTCATACTACTTTTTAGTATTTATTGCCAAGTGAATAATTGTAAATGAAAATAAAATGGTTCTTTTAATACTGCACAATAACATGCGCGTCAAATGAATTACTAAATATTTAATAATTACCTATATTGCAGTTTCATCAATGAAAGAATGAAGAAAATGTAGGGTGATTCAGACGATTTCACCTTTGATTCTTTGCCTTGTAAAATTTTGAAAAGTAATAATAAAAAAAGAACCATTCAATTTTCATTTAGAATTATCCACTTAAAAATAGTATGAAATACATAATTTCTTTTAAAAAACTAGGATGGCCTAGTAATTATGACCGGTAGAACATATATATATATATATATATATATATATATATTTAAGCATGCGGTGTAGATATACAAGAATCCAAAGGAGTGCCCTGTACATAAAGTGGTAGAATATCTCTGTAAGAGAGCTCTGAATATATATGTATATAAATACATATAAAGCAAATATATTAAAAATTAAGACAGACACGTTTTTCATGGTAAATCGGAAGTATGTGCCTATTTCAGCCAAACCATGATAAGCTTCCGTCTTTATTGTACAGAAGATTTTAAACGAATCCGTGTAAAATCTTCTGTAAAATAAAGACGGAAACTAATGATGGTTTGCCTGAAATAGGCCCACACTTCCTATTTACCATGAAAAAACGAGTCTGCTTTCATTTTTTCTTATATATATATTAAGCAGAAACAATTCTTTCAAACACTTTTCATTAAATACTATCGACAATCAAGATTTGATTATTTTTTTATTAAGTTTGTCCAGCACCATATTATTTTTTTTTAGTTTTCTAGGAGTTAAGGAATAAAACAGTAGTCCATATTTTTTTAGCTATGTATTCAGGATTATTTTTACATTTTCCCTCATTTTTCTCTAGCTTACTTTACTAGAGTTATTTGCTTTGAACAGGCATCACCGACGTTTTGCTCATGACAATGACTGATGGTTCCAATACGTTTACGATCACCGTGAGAGAAAAGATCGATTCGGGAAAGAGTAGAATAAAACGGTAATAAAATAAGACATTGTAAACTTTGTTTTTGCAACATCAGGTGAGTTTTTATAGATTGTGGGCTACTGAATCCAAAAGTAAGCTTAATGGGCTTGCTTCACATGACGTAACTTTGTCAAAACACTTTTTTTAATTTTCAGTTTAAGTCTACATGGTCAATACGACATTTGATTTGAATTAAAGTATGCAACATGTTCTGCTATTAAATCTATTTTTCAAACAAGTTATTTTATCAATAGGCCAGAAAATAGCTGAAATTCAAAAATAGTCATATACAGTAAGAAAGCAATATATTTTGGCTGTTGAATATGTCTGTTGTGATATTTTCTGATAAGATGTCTGATACCAAATTATTATTTGTGATTATTAGTGATTTATTGAAGACGTAGCGATACTGATCGATGCTTTCTCTTTACAGATAAATTAGAATATTTCCGGGCTGTTATCGCTCATATTATGGCGTCTTTTCGTTGAATAGTAGTGATTTTTTTTTATCTATATATATACGTTCGGAAATATTTGAGGCGAAAAATAAAAACTATATTTATAAAATCAAGAAATCTTATTACACTTATATGTGGGATGAAAATTCGAGACCGGAACAAACCATAAACCACTCGCAATTTTATTTTATTTTATATATTTATTCATTTATGTTTTTTGTTTTTTTTTGAGGAAATAAAGTTTTGAACAAAAGCCAATAAGAAGACCTTGCTTATGATAGCAAGGAAGTAAAAAGTGACAATTGCAATTATCTTTCAAAAGTCAAGACTATAAAAATAATCTTAATAGTGATACGTTTATTATTCCGTCGCCATTAAGAACAACAGAAATCCAATCTTCCTCTTCTGTGTGCAATGTCTTTTCATGATGTAGTAAATCATAGCTCCCCACAGCTTTCTATCACGTATGGCTCTTATTAGGTTTTCTCTTTTTGCTAATGCTTCCCCCGTATTGCCATTCACAAGCTGCTCATCAGGAAAATTTCTTACTGACTTCCCGTATCTTGCATGTGGTCCGTAAACTACATGAGGATCACGTTTTACGATTCCTCCTTCCTCGTTTTATTTTTTTTGGTGGGGGTGTAAGAAATTTCATATTTTCCCAGGTTTTGTGTATTGTTTAAAATGTTTTTTCTGTTGCTTTTTTTAAAAAAAACCTTGTTGCTTACCGGGTCCGTACTTACAACTATATTTCAGTTGCATCAATTTTTCCCATCCGTTGGGACATGATGCATAAGTTCTATCTTCTTGCAATTGATGGCTAGTCCTTTTTTATGTCTCACTTTCTTCTAACATCATGTCTTGGATGTCTTGTAATTTCATTTACGAGTCGATTGTAAACATAGTGTTTTTTCTGTTGCTTTTTTAAAAAAAATTTCTTGTTGCTTACCGGGTCCGTACTTACAACTATATTTCAGCTGCATCAATTTTTCTCATCCGTTGGGGCATTGACTAACATTCACTGCTATACAAGAGAATAGATATCGCATGACAGTCCGCATTTTTACCGAATGATTTCCTGATAATCTCTACCTTGCTGAGCATTTGGAATGACTCTTCTCCAAGTCCAATCCGTACTTCGGATCTCGATGTCATATTTTCTAACCACTGTTTTAACACTTCCCGGATGCCTGAAATTCTGCAACTGCTTGATGCTTATATCTTCAATTTGTAACTCACATCTTAGGCTTTTTCTCTTGCAGGTAACCATAAGTTCTATCTTCTTGCAATTGATGGCTAGTCCTTTTTTATGTCTCACTTTCTTCTAACATCATGTCTTGGATGTCTTGTAATTTCATTTACGAGTCGATCGTAAACACAGTGTCATCTGGATTGGATGGATGAAATACACATACCTGTTTGCCTTTCTGAATCAAAATCCTGATCTGAATGAGAAATATCTTTTAAAAAATAGTTTTTAATTTGGTCGTAATATAAGTTTTAATGATTAATTTTAAGATTCCTGTCTGAATTTTTACCTTTAACACTTGGGACAAAGAATGAGAAATGAGTCTATGGTTTTTATACGGATATCAAGAAAAGGAAATGATGACTCTGGCCCATTGGGATACTAATATGATTCAGCAGGATAATTCATATAGACGCGCTAAACATTTTACTGCCAACGAAGGGACATTTTCACCGAAACGAATATTATAAAGGATTAGAAAATCTAGAAGAAATTACGTAAAAATAATAGTAGAATTAATAAAAATAACATTTTCACTTAATAGATATTATATTCAGAACCTCGACATTGAAGTTTAGTTGAATAACCGTTTTATAATTGTTCTTACCAATCGTCAGGAGGTATCAGTATTTGACTTCGGATTTTCTCATTCTCGCTAATTTATATTGAGTTAATTTTTGCGCTAGTTATTGTTGTTAGTTGGATGGTTTTCTTTTTGAATATGTTTGTGTGTCTGTGCTTTTGGACGTGTGTCCGTGTGTGTATGTGCGCTTTGTTAAATTAATTTTTTAAAATAATAGTATATATAGAGACATTTCTTTCATTTAGCTTGAAAATTTACTTATAAATATGCAATTTAAAATATCAACATGGTATTCTTCTGAGATATTTTATTTGCTATGTTTTTTTATGTATTTGCAGTTAGTGTAACAATTATCGGCGCAAAAATAAAATTTGCCTGCCGAATTCGAATTCTAGACAACACTGTTGTATTTTTTTTTTGCAACAATTTCCTTTAAAGATATGTAAATTCTTGTCTTCTCTCATCAGCAACTAGTCAAATAGCAAAGTAGAGTAGGCTCTCTGTTCTTTCTTGGCAACTCTTCTAGGAACGGGATTATTTTGAACTCAGTACCAAATCGATACTTATTAGTTTACGATATTTACTTTAAACTTCTTTTTAAGGTATCAACGTTTTTTAACATCACATGTAAAAATCCTTTGTGGAATGTTCATACGAATAGAAAAAGTGAACTAAATATAAACTAACATTTAACATTCTAGTGATACAGCGTGGGAAAAAGAAATATATCTAGCTTTGCATCATGAAGACTTCTGGTAATAATAAGGAAAATAAGTAGATTCGCAAATACCTGAAATTGGAATCTGTAATTTGTCCAGTGCCACTTTAAAGTTGTATATCCTGACTTATTTTAATTCTCTTAACTAGCAGATGAAATTCGTAGCAATACGTTGGAATATATTTCTAAATATTTCTAAATATGGCAGTGGAATACGTTTTGTAGATGCTTAACCCACAACCATTGATCCAGTTGAATTGAATGATTTGGGGTGAGGTATTGGCTTATAAAAAAGTTGAAGGGTGCTACGGATATCGTGGACTGAGCATACAAGCAACGACGAAGTGTTAGAAAGAATGGCAACAAAAAGGAAATTGATGCTGAGCATCAGGAAGAGACAACTGAAGTTCCTGGGACATGCAATGAGGAAGGAGAGCCTGGAGAACCTGATACTGACTGGACAGATAGAAGGAAGGAGAGACAGAGGAAGGCAGCGGATAACATATTTGCAGGGTCTGGTCAGGTGGATGACGGAACGGGGGTTGCCAGGAGCAACAGGAGCAAACATACTAAGAGCCACAAGGGATAGGGTGACGTGGAGATCCATGATCGCCTACGTCCTGAAGGGACAGGGCACACAGAAGAAGAAGAAGAAGAGTTTAAAGACTGAAAAAAGAATATTTTGAAAAATAGTGCAAAGTTATCATTTTATTTTCAACAGGGCAAAGACATCACAATACTTTGCAACAGAAAATACATTATTTTACTATCATGATGTCTCGGGGATAGTAAATGCAATGAGTGGGACACTGTATGACCAAACTAATGGTGGTTGGTTCAAAAAGGACCTAAAGTTTATATTACTCGATAATAGAGATTTATTGGATTTAATTCCTCTTGGTCACTCTGTATATATCAAAGAGTTATATGGGCACAGAATAATGGTATTAAATTTGCGCAAATATTTATCAGACAATGAAAATAAATCAAATATCTGTATATCCTGTGCTTGGACGGTAAGCAAAATAAAGGCATGCATTCGGTGCAGTAATTTTAGCCAGTCGGGAGGACAAGCTCAATTCTCGGAGAAAAGAAAGCCAAAAAGCAACGACTATTAAAAAAAAAACAAACAAACATAAAGAAATCTTTCCACTTCTTGGTGTATACCTACCTATATAAAAGAATGGGATGATTCTTATCTACTTAAATAAGTAGACACTAGTAGAGTAGAAGTGAATGATCACATCTGGTTCAAACACTCTTGTTCAATTTTCCACCTATTAATATTAAACTAGGTAATCTGTAATGTTTAAGGAACTAAAAGGTAAAGATTTATGGAACTCAATATTTAATTTATGAACTGTATTTTCTAGCATGATCCCTGCCAAAATAAAATCTTTTTGCTTAATTTACTTATTTTTATCTAGAAAAATTCAGAAAATAAATAAAAGAAAATTTTCTTATCAACGAATGACTGTAGGTTGCTTGATTAATTATTTTATGGCCTATCAACATTTTTACATTATGGTTGAAACTGTACAAGACCCAGAGGCCACTCGAGGTAGAGGGGTACGTTAAGAGATAGCATATATGGAGAGGAGGGGAAGATTGGAAACTAGAACCGGTCAACCTTTGTAGTGATCATGGAAACAACTTCTTTGAAGTCTGTTCCATAGATTAATGGTTCGTGAGAAGCCGTTTGGGTAGAACTTATTTCTCGCCGATGAAATACAGAGGGAATGCATGTGGTTTGCTACTATGTACGTGGCATGGCGGGCCGTGGCCGTGATAAACAAACCTGGTGGAACCAGGAGATGAAGTTCGTTTGAGCTCTTTCCAAGGTAGTAGCGACAGAACAAAAAGTAAGAGAGAGAGATAGAAAGAGAGAGAGAGAGAGAAAGAGAGAGAGTGAGTAAGATAGAGAGAGTGAGTGAAAGAGAGAGAGAGTCACCACATTCCGCCTGTTAGAATGTGGATAATAATTCGTCTTCAACATGAAATTGGGGACGCTTTTGAACCCTATCAAAATTGGAAAATGATGTCTGGGTAGTTTCTGCCCAAATATGGCAACAATACTCAATGTCAGCCTGATCTGGCTCTTCTTTCTACAGGGTATTTAAAAATACAAAATATTTTTATATTGTAAGTTTTTTTTGCATAATAATCAATTTATTAATGCAAGTCCTAATAATTTACCCACAACTGAGGGGCGAAGATATAAATTCAAATATATTTGGGCGTAAGTGAATATAACGAGCTCGAATTTTAATTGGAGCACGGCTTATTGATTATCAATTCAGAGCCGTTATGCATTACATAAAAAAACTTACATCACCTGGTACTCCCAAACGGTCACCCATCTAGGTACCTTCCAACCTGAATGTTGCTTAATTTCGTTGATCGTACGAGAAGGCAAAGTTGTCGTCGAAGGCAAAGTTAGAAACACTTTTCTGATTAAAACATTGTTGTTGTAACCCTAAAATGTTACTGCGTGAGTATTCACCAAAAACTGAGGTTAGGAAGAAGAGTACCTCAACGAATACAAAACTTACACACGGCGTGAAATAGATACACTGCTAGTGCACTCCTGGTTAGTATTTACTCTCTCCCAACTAGGGAAGAAGCCCAAGGTGGATGCGACACAAGGTCAATTGATGAGAGGATTCATAAACCTTAAACTTAACTAAAACATTCTAAAAATTCTGGTTAAGAGCAGGTAGGGTTCTTGTCTATTCACCCCAGACGATACTCTACCTTTCGGTGGAGCCTCGCCTGGGTTACTCTCTGCTCAGAAGCAGATAGTTGACCAAGAAAGATCAGTGTGATCGCTCTGTATAGACCACCTTCCCACCAAGGCGGATGCCACACAAGGTCAATTAAAGTGGGTAATCCGAGGCAAAAATATTCGGTAGTAACACCTTAAGGCTGGTTCGGGCTCTTGTTTATTCACGCCAGACAAGACTCTACCCTTTGATCGAGTCTTGTCACAGTCCCTATCTTTTCGGAAGCAGATAATTGACAAAAAAAAACAAAAAAAAACAGTTTGTATCAGTGTGATCACTCAGTATTTACCACCTCTCCACCAAGAAGGATGTGATACAAGGTCAATCTGTAATGAGAATTCCGAGCCGTTAAGCTCAGCCAAAAACATCCTGTAGACCCAGCTTAAGGCTGGGTTCACCCAAAACGCGACTCTACACTTCGGTGGAGCCTCGTTTGGTTCACTTCCTGCTCAGAAGTAGAGAGTTGAACAAGAGAGAATTTGAATCATGTGTGATCATTTCTTTCTACTCCAATAGTGTCCACATATTTAAGTGGATAAGAACATCCCATTCCTCTGTATATGTAAGTATACAATAATTGTTTAAATATTTTCATCATTCATCATCGGAGTGCGATATATTTTATTTGTATAATCAATTCAACCCAAGCAAGGTAGTACTGCCACTTAGGCACAGGATATTACAATGAAAGGAGAAAAGAAAACGGTTCAGTTAATTTTGTAGCAAGGGTAGGAGAAAGGTGGGAGTCAAGAAGATAGAAGAAAGTAACGGGCGTTGCATTTAAACTAATAGAAATTATAGTTGTCAGGGAAGAAGGCATGAGGAAGGAAGTTCCACAAGATGGAAGTGAGAAAAAAGAAACTGCTAGGGTTGTATTGATGGTTATATTTGCCTATTTTGACGGTGAAATGGTGGAACACTAAGTATGATTTGAACCAAAATCGGGTCACTTTTCGATCATGACATGGATCTTTGATGTTCGCAAAACCTTTTCGAATCGATTTTGAGAGTATCGCAGAAATCACCGAAACGCTTAGAATTTACGAACTATTCAACCAAAATCTGATAACTTGTAGAACAACGTCTGAACCTTTGATGTTGACAAAAAATTTTCGAATCAATGCACAGGTTTTGTCGAAAATTGAAAACAAACAATTTAGGATGGTTTTTGTATACTTTTATGCATTTTTCCAAGACACTTCTCTGAAACTTAAAAAAAAATCGAGTAACTGATACATCAAGGTCTGATGTCTTAATATGCGAACAAAAATTTTAATTGACACACACAGTGCACAAGAATAACTGAAAATATTGCTTTTTGCGATCGCTTATTTCTCCGAAACGCTTAGTTGTAGTCCAACAAAAAACGGGTCATTTTGTAACTTCTACCTTATCATATGCCTTAACAATTTTACGTTTTCTACAAGGTGCCCATCCCTCCGACGTTGCTGGGAAAATGCATCCACTTCTTCTGCGTCACAACGTCATCGCACCACATTACAGGTTTCCATAACGCCCGCCCCCGTTCTTCTAATTGTACATATATAATTCCCGTTTATTGGCAAAATTAAACAAGCATGAAGTCCATTTTACAAATACAAAAACAAATATTTACTTGGCATTCTTTTAACTTACCCATCAGGGCAACCTCATATTGAGCTTTTTAAATAAGCATTTGACCTTACCATTTCAACATAACCACGAAAATATCCTGAGCTACGCTGGGCTATGCAGCTAGGATCTGTCTATATTTATGAGATCAGTTATGTCAACTATTTACAGTTTTTATAGTATTCGAAACTATTTTCCTCACCTTTATTGAACTGAAATGTCTTTTCCTGGTGTTAAATATGAGTTTTCTTCTCGTTTACATCCTCACCAACACCTCGTCGTTGCTCACACGTTCGGTCCATGGCACGCTCAGCATTCTTCTATAGAACCACATTTTTGCTGCATCTGGGTTTCTCCTTTATCCTTGAAGAGATCGTCCTACAATTGTTGCCATAAAGAAAGACAGTTATCCCTTAGCAGTCCAGCACTCTTTTCTTTGTTTCCAATGAGATTTTCCTGTCTCTTAGTATTCTGGTTAGCTTTTGAAATGCGTCCTTAGCTATGCAAATGCGTCTTCGGATCTCATTATCGCGCTTTTCATCCTCTGTCAGAACGCTACCGAGGTATTTAAATTTCTTTACTTTTTTATTTTAGTTTTTCTGAGTTGGCATTTTGTGTTCTTTTTTGCTGATTACGATACATTCAGTTTTCTAGTATTTAGATTTTCTTGATAAAATCCGAAGAAGTATCTGCAATGTTTTTAGTCCTGGCCTGGTATCTCGGTTTCAGTCACTTTCTCATCGACCTATACTAACTAATCTGTATCTTTTCTACATAGTCAGCTATGTCTCATCATTTTGCAGATGAAATTGCGACATGTAACCATGATTTTCTTCTCTTGCCCTTATCGCTTGTCTAAACCCCTTCAGGACTCTAGCTTTCTTGTCTATTTGGATATTAAAAACTTTAAATTCAGCTTCAATTGTTATGTTCTGTGTACTTAATTCTTGTTCTTTTATTGTTATCTCTTCTTAACAATGTTCTTCTTTTTCTTATGTTCTCTCACATTCAGTAAACCATTGCGTTTTAGTGGCTTTATTACCTTCCTTGAGATGAAATGATTTAATAAAATGAAACTTAATGTAATAGATGTCATTCTGGAAATCACGTTAAAAATATATTAAAAAAGAACTTAGTTACTAAAAAGTGTGTTGGCAATTGATCACGTAAATCTGTAATGCGAAAATAATTTATGGAAATTACGCAAGTATGAATTTAAAACATTTAAACAATGTTGATATAATTTTCCTATATATAAGTTTCTTTATGCGCGTAGTAGATATGTAGATGCGAGTTGTGATGCAGTGGATATCGGCTTGAAACTAGAAATAGGAAAGCCGAGTTCAAATTCCAGTTGAATCCATTGCATTCACTTACGTGAAAATATCCGTCACTTCCCCCGCTAGCTATAAGTGAAATAACAAGACAGACTGGATTACATAGCCTTAGTTGGCAACAAGTCTAAAGCAGAAAGTATTGGCAATCGACTGCGGGAAAATCGTCTGCCCAGTCAGTCATGTCTCTTTCGAGACATGATTGCACAAGCATGTATCAAGTATGACAATTAACTGACTGATTGAGGTATAAAAAAAAGAGGTTCATTTTGCTTATTCCAAGAAAGAATTTATAGTATTCTTTTCATAGTTTGTATTTTCTATATAATCATTATTTTTTTTTTTTAATCATATCACCCCAAGCAAGGTGATAACGCCACTGATGGGCAGGGGGCTACGTAAGGGTAAAAAGAATGGAAAAGAGAAAGCCGGAAACCGCATCCTAAACAGGAAACAAGGGATGAGCCTCTTCACCTGTTCAATAGATGTGGGTGGAGTGTGAACCGGGCGATAGTTTAGTCTATCTACTCTAATTGGAAAAAAAAATAAAATAAAAGAGTGAAAAGATTGGAAAAGAGAAAACCGGAAACCACATCCTAAACAGGAAACAAGGGATGAGCCTCTTCACCTGTTCAATAGATGTGGGTGGAGTGTGAACCGGGCGATCCAAACAATTCAGTGCGCAAATGTTACAGCGAGAGAAAATAAGATCTCGAAATAAAGATAAGAGATGGATCTGAATTAAGTCGATACAATATATAAATTGAGGTTGTATTTAAACTTTTGAAGATTGTAGCTACTAAACGGGCAAGTGTTACGAGGATGCATTTATATATAAAAATAATAATAATGTATAAAAAGTTATAGTAATGGATTCTATTGAATCCTAAGTGTTATTCCAAGGAAGTTCTAATTCATGAAGTAGTTGTACAACTAAGGAAATTAAGAATAGAAAGTTTTGGAAGATTGTAGAATGTTCAAGAAGAATCTAGAGAGTTCGAAAGGTTCTAGAAGTATGCAAATTAAATGTTAGCCCCTATAAAAATAGGTTTTGGGCAGTAAGTAGTTAGTTGATAGCAGGATGGGTTGACCTCATCAGCTCCGGTTTTGATTCAAGGATGTATATCCAGTCAAAAGAATCTCTCTGATTAAAGTCGACGACAAACTAAAACTTGAATGAGTTGTTAAAAGGATTTGCTGTCATATCAACTCCGGTTATGATTCAAGGATTTATATCCAACCGAAAGAATCTCACAGAAAAGTCCGAACTAAAACCTGAAAGTGAACCTCATGGAACTGTCTGGGTAAATACATATTTTTGCCTCTTTCATTGACCAAGCCCATAATAAGTCTTTATATACGCATTTAAGGATTTCCAAAAAATATAGCACATAACTTCCTCGCCAACTTAACTGGGTAAAGATATTTGACACCTTCCCTCCCCTTCTCTCCTCGTAATACTTCGCTTGCCAGTATTAAACTATACGTTTTCTATTTGAATGCAAAACTGTATATTTGTAAATATTTTTATAAAATATTTTGTGAATTAAATATTTGTCTGTATTTTAATTCTGAGTTTTGGTTAATCATTTTTTTATTTTTCTTTGGTTACACTTAACGCATAACACAAACAAATAATTAATTGAATAAAGTAATAATTCCTTTTTGTTTGTACTTTTAATTTTATTTTTTAACGATAGTGAAATGGCTTCCCGTTGTCATCAGCATGATGACTTCACCGAGACGCTCTTTGTATTTAGCTGTCAAGGATAATATTTTTCCAAAGTTTCTAAAAACTTGTGGCGCGTCTTAGACCACTCGACCACGAATAAACAACAGTCTAAACTAAGTTAAATCAAGCCTATACAACACAATTTTTGATTCACCGAAAATAACCTTATCTGCACTGAATCAAAAATAATGTTCAAAGAAATCTTTTTAAATTGTCGGATGTTTAGAGACCATTTCGCTAATCTTCGTTAATTTCTGTAGCATGTTTACATTTGTTGAAATTACGATACATTTAAGTGCAGATATGATTATTTACGGTTAATCGAAAACTGTGTTATATAGGCTTGTTTACGATAAATTTTTATTACGAAAATGTGTGCTATCTAGCAGGATTCGAACCTGCGACCCCTATTTACATAGGGGAAGCTACCATTTGATCTGATAAAGTCTTAGACCGCTCGACCATAGATAGCCTCCTGAACAGACGAGTTTTTTATCATGTTTATATAAAACAATTTTCGATCCATCGTAAACAAACATATCTGCTCTGAAATGTATCGTAATGTCAACAAATATATAGATATAAATCTAAAATACTGTTTAATTAAAAGCAGAATATCTACTTAAATACGAGTATCGGTAAAAAATAATGTTCAAAATAATTCATTACAAATTGTCGGTTGCTTATAACCAAGTTTCGTTAAAATTCGTTAATTTCCGTAACATGTTTATATTTGTTGGCATTCATTACGATACATTTCAGAGCAGATATGTTTGTTTACGATGGATCGAAAATTATGTTATATACGCATGATAAAACCCTCGTCTGTACAGGAGGCTATCTATGGTCGAGCGGTCTAAGACGTTACCAGATCAAATGGTAGCTTTCCCTATGTAAATAGGGTTCACAGGTTCGAATCCTGCTAGATAGCACACATTTTCGTAATAAAGATTTATCGTAAATAATCAGGCCGCTAGATATAAATATGACATACTGTTTAATTAAAAACAGAATTTCTACTTAAATACGAGTATCGGTAAAAACAATGTTCAAAATAATTCATTATAGATATATTTTTTGGTAAATTTGAGGTAAAGTTTAAGCAGTGGGAAAACGGTTAATGTGTTTTGAGTTGACCTTATGTGAAAGCTTTTATCGAGAAGTTTGGAGATTGGAATGTTTGGAAGAATAAAAGTATAACTTTTGTTTAAATAGAAATTTATTAATGGATAAGAATAACATGAATTGATATAAGTTAATGTTCATGAGAAACAGTTTTAAGAAGTTAAGGGTATCAAGAGATCACTGACATGTTCGTCGTAGTCCTCGCAAAAGTGATTTTATGTGTACGTAGGCAGGAACATATGTATGTATCTATGTATATATGTATGAGCATTTATTTTTGGATTGGATTGTTTTTGAAAATATCGCTCAGTGTATAGGGTGAAAAGGAAGGAGCTGAGAGGTGAGAGAGAAACATATAGACAATAATAGCGATCGCTTGACGTTAGTCAAGGGACGTGTTAATTCCGCACGTCATCTTATCTCTCTGGCGACGGTCGTCTTGTTCTGTCGTTTATATCGTTTTTAGATCATTTGGGAATTCAAGATTCAGATTCTGGCCTTTCTATTTTATTTTTAGATGCTTCCTAGTTTTCTATTGGCCGAAAAACATTTTGTATCGAGGTGTGAAATTTCGCCAATTTTGTGTGTGCTAAGCAAAGGTTTTGTAAAGTCGAGTAAATTCGTTTATTTATAACAAAATCAATGAGTCAGTGATTAACATTTGAATTTTAAAATCTAGAACTTGTTTTGTTCACTATAAAGTATCACTTTGACACCAATATCAATTATACAAGTAATTAAAGAAGGGAACATTCGGAGGATGACAGAATCCTGATATAAATCAGTCAGTCAAGTATCAAACGTAATACACGCTTTGGGTGATCATGTCTAGAAAATGACATGACTGACTGGGCAGAAGATTATCCCGCAGTAGGTTGTCATTGCTTTCTGCGGTAGACTGGTTGCCAGCCAAGGTATTATAACTCAATCTGTACTAATATTTAACCCATAACTGGAGGGAAGAGACGGATTAATACCGTTCTCAAGGGTATTTGTGCGTAAGTGAATGCAAGGAATTCGACTGGAATTCGAACTCGGTTCCCCGATTTATCGCTCGGAGTCGATATCCATTGCACCACAACGCACATCCCCTGATACAAATATCTGGCCAGAAAATAGGTTTTCTATTTTTGAAAGACATAAGAAAGAAAAAATGAACTGTGTAAAGCTAAAATGTCTTTCGCTGTTTATGGGGAAGGACATTTTGACAAAAGAGTTCATCACAGCCTCATTCTCCTTCCACCCAATACTACACTGTGCGCAGTCATCAAAGGATTTAAAAGCAGTCGCGAATATCAGTCAACCTCCCCCACCTCACCCATTCACAACTTTTTAACAAAGAAATATTTAAATTCATAAACATTTCCTAAGTGACTTTTATTTCACTGACTGTTTGTAGTCTACGGTAATATAATTAATTTATTTGAGATTTGGGCTTCTTATCTGTCTTTTCGCTAATAGGGTATTTGTTTCTTGCATGCTTATTTCTCTATTAACATCATAAATAATCTCTCTCCCTTTTATTGTTTGACCTCACTGTGAAATTGTAACGAACGAACACATACACGACACTTATTATAGTAAACATTTAATGATGTTTATTCATATGTAAAAAAATATATATTAAAAAAGCTTCTTACTATTCTTAGTAATGTTGGGAAAGTGGAAATAACGATATTATTCGTTTGTATCAACTATATATTCGTGTCAATCAGCATCTGGAAAGGGCATGACGTATATTTCGGAGGTATTAAAACCTATAAAAAGATAGAGACTGGTTCTCATTGAATTTCTTGTTCGATTAAGCGTTATTTCGAACCCCTTGAAAATAAAAAAAATGAGAAAAGGCAAAGAAAATAGTTGGTTACTAAAGTTACTCTTTCAAAAGGAAACCGATTGCTATTGTGTTTATTAAACTTTAATATATGTAAAATATTGCGCCACCTGCCATCTGACTAGTGTTTTCAATTGGTGTTTTCACACAGGATCAGCAAGACGAAAAAAATTTTTTTTTCCAGGCTTATTTTCATTTTCCCCTGTGAGGGCGATTGATAGACATTGTTTTTTGTTTCGTTTTTGTTTTCATTTTGTTTCGTTTTTGTTTTTTATTTCCACTTGTCACAATAGTTTACTTCTTATTACGAGACTGTCCAGTGAATGTTGAACAATATCATCAAAGATGAAGGACAAATTTGAAACAGCTGAAATGTGGTTCTACAGAAGAATGCTGCGGATATCATGGACCGAGCATGTGAGCAATGATGAGGTTTTGGAAAGAATCGAAGCGAAAAGGAAAATCAGGACAAGACAACTGAAGTTCTTGGAACATATAATGACAGAGGCTGCAGATTAGTGAGATAGAAGATGGCTATTGACGTTAAATTTAAATTCTTGGAGACTGTACTGTCGGACTATCTATCTTTCTTTTTTTTATAATCGTATCGCCTCAAGCAAGGCATTTTACAGCCACTGTTTTGCAGGGGGTTACATAGGAGGAAAGTTATGAGAAAGAGTGACAGGTTATAGGGGTGTCAGGAAGTGGGTAAGAGAAGGATGAGAATACTGATGAAAGTGGAGTGGACGGAGAAAGGAACATGAGAGAGAGGATGCAGGTTAGGGAGATAAATGTTAACCATTGACTTTACATTTAAATTCTTGGAGATTGTAGCTGTTGTGGAAGCAAGAAAACGATGGAAATTCCACAGGTGGGAAATGCGAGAAAAAAAAGCTGATGGAGTAGAATTTCTGTTTACATTTTATTGGTTTCACAGTAAAAGGGTGGGACCTAGTTGCTAATCTTGTGGCTCGAATAAATTCATATACAGGGGGAAACAGTGAGTTAAGTTCATCTGAGCAGAAGCTGTGAAAGTATTTGTAGAAGAGACACAGGGGAGCCACATTGCACCGGTGAGAATGTGACTGTATCTGAGCTGCCAAGTCTGAATCGATCATATTACAGATTCTCCGTTGGATTTTGTCAAGGGCCCCGAGGTGGACAGCGGGAGGATCCGACCAGATATGGCAGCAGTATTCAATTCACGGGCGGATGCTAAGTCAAGATCGATCACTTTACAGATTCTCCGATGGATTTTGTCAAGGGCCCCTAAGTGGATAGCAGATGCACCAGACCAGATATGGCAGCGGTATTTAATGCACGGGTGGATGGTAGATTTATATTAAATGATTATTATCAGGCTATTAAATGATTTTCCTGGTGTAAGATCTGCATCTTTGTTAACCTACTCTGTGGTCGTGCATTGCATGTCTTCTTTTCATTTTTTTCAATCTTGAAGAAAATCGATAACACGCTTTCGGCAATTAATAGAAAAAGCAGGTAAGGGAGTTCTTCTTCTATGTAGCCTGTCCTTTCAGAACGTAGGCGATCATGGGTTTGCACCTCTCCCTGTCCCTGGTGGCTCTTAGCACGCTTTCTCCTGTTACACCACGCAACCCTCGTTCCGTCATCTACCTAATCAGGTCCTTCAAATGATATCCGCTGTTTTCCTCTGTCTCTTTTTTCCTCTATCTGGCCTGTTAGTATCAGGTTCTCCAAGCCCAACTTCTTCATTGCATGCTCCAGGATATTTAGCTGTCTCTTCCTGATACACAGTATTAATTTTCTTTTCGTTTCCATCCTTTCCAAAACCTTATCATTGCTCACATGCTCGGTCCATGATATCCGCAGCATCCTTCTGTGGAACCACATTTCAGTTACTTCAAGTTTTTCCTTCATCTTTAATGATATTGTCCAGCAATCACTGCGATATTGGAAAACTGACATCACATAGCAATCAAGTACTCTCTTCTTTGTTTTTAGCAAAATTGTCCTGTTTCTTAATACTTTACTCAACTTCTGGAATGCTTCCTTCGCCATGCCAATTTGCCTTCGGATCTCTGTGTCGCACTTTCCGTCTTCTGTTAGAACATTTTCCAGGTATTTAAATTTTTGTACCTGCTTGATTGTAGTATCCCCCACCTGTATTTGGCATTTTGGGCTGCCCATTTTGTTAATGACCATGAAATAGGAATAAATGAATGTCTTGTTGAATATATTAATTAATGAATCATGTGCTGATAACAGACAACGACAGACGGCCTTATAAAATATATTCGTGCTGGAATTATAAACACGCAGATATATATATATTAGTAGTCAACAATACGTCTTATCAGCAGCAGTTAGACAATCAATATTAAAATCAATATCTAAATAGAAATAACAGTTTTATAAAAAATATAAAAAAATGCAGAGAAGGAAGCCGTGAACATTTTTGGTATGGACAAAGTATTTGAAGCCATCGTGTCATACCATGAAAATCTCGATTAGATTATCAAATTCAAAAGCGAACATAAACAATGAACAAAACAATGAACAAAAGAATACCTGTTCTGAACAATGAAGCAATAAAGAATAAAGATGGCTATGTCAAAGATCAGGAATATTGAAAAACTAACAAATCGGCTAACTCAGTAAGCAAAGCACGATAAAATGAGGAAATCAGGCATGATGTCCACATCACGAAGATAACACATAATGGACGAAAATCATATTAGCTAAGCTAAGGGAGAAAACAAATATTTTGCTGGCATTATGAAAATGCGTCAAACCAGAAACGAACACAAATAGATATAAATACAACTGATGAATATATCTGTACAAACATATGCAATACTGATTTGCACATATCCAAGAAAAGTATAAATGTTTATTCATGGTTTTAAAAGGGAAATAAAATAAACTCATTATTTAACACTGACGATTCAAAGAATAAATCGAAATTATGGCTTTTCTTGACCGACGAATATTTAGGCGCTTCTCGTTGTCTCACGGGGTATTAGAGAGGCTTACACCATCGAAACAGGGTCGTGGATGTGCTGGCAGTATAGCAGATTAACAATGTGGGAATTTGAAACTTGGTGCCTTGTTTAAATTCCGCCCTAGTCACTTATGTACGATTTCACACAAACACGCTGTGGAATGCGTCTCTGCTCCCTCCAGATATGGATTAACAGTATATTGTGTTCTCTAGAAATGAGTGTCACCCATACCAGAGACAGAAAGTTGTGGATTTAAGAGACGCAGTAATTTGAAAGAGAAGTCACTTTTTAATCATTTCAACCCAAGCTAGACAAGAACACCGCTAGTACGCTGTTGTTAGAGTGAGATTAAAAAAAAAAAGTACAGGTAATGTAGAAAAAAGAGATAAGAGAAATATGGAAATCAAAGAGATAGAAGAAGAGACAGCTGAAGTCCCTGGAACATGCAATGATGAAGGAGGGCTTGGAGAACCTGATACTAACAGGCAAGATACAGGGAAGGAGAGACAAGGGAAAGCAATGAATAACATATTTGAAGGACCTAATCAGGTGGATGATGGGACAAGGGTTGCATGGTGTAACAGGATAAGGTGTACTAAGAGCCAACAGGGACAGGGAGACGTGGAAAGCCATGATCGCCTACGTCCTGAGGGGACAGAACACATAGAAGAAGAAGCTATAGGTGAAGTTAGTAAATGTGTGTTCTAAAGGCGTGAAGAAAAGGAATTGTTAGGTTTATATTTAACTATTTCAACGCTAGAAGGCTGCAACATAGCTAACAATCTAGTCAGTCAATCAGTCAGTTAAGTGCCATACGTGAAACACGCTTGGGCGATCATGTCTCGAAAGAGACATGACTGACTGGGCAGAAGATTATCCCGCAGTAGGTTGCCATTGCTGTCTACTGTAGACTGGTTGCCAGCCAAGGCTATAGAACATAATCTGTCCTGCTATTTAACCCATAACTGGAAGGAATAGACAGATTAATACCTTTCTCAAGGGTATTTGCGCGAAAGTGAATGCAATAAATCTAACTGAAATTAGAACTCGACTCCCCGATTTCTCGTTCCGAGCCGATATCCACTGCACCACAACGCGTAAATTTATGTGGTCATGGCATCAGAAAAAAATTTCGTTAGACTATTTGCCATGAAATTATCTGTAGAAAATACAGATGAAAGCCCCATCACGTCGGTGAGAAAGTGACTGAAGTCGTGAAGCCAAGTTAAGATTACAGATCCTTCTTTGGATTTTGTCGAGAACCTCAAGGTGAATAGCAAAAGCACTCAACAAGATATTGCTACAGTATTCAATAATTATAGAGACGTCAAGTGGGAAACATTCTATTTTCTTTTCAAAGAATGATTGGGAGGCCACACGTAATGAAAAGGAGAAACACGTGGAGAAATACTCTCATCTAAGATCTGAAAATATGTGGCATATTTTTTTTTTTTTTTAATCATATCACCCCGAGCAAGGCGCTAAGGCCACTGGTGTGCATGGGGCTACGTAAGAGTGAATAGATTGGAAAAGAGAATGCCGGAAACCACGTCCTAAACAGGGAACAAGGGATAAGCCTCTACACCTGTTCAATAGACGTGGGTGGAGTGTGAACCGGGCGATATTTCAGTCTATCTACTCCAAATGAAAAAAAAAAAATAAACAAAAAAGAAAAGTGAAAAGATTGGAAAAAAGAAAGCCGGAAACCACATCCTAAACAGGGAACAAGGGATGAGCCTCTACACCTGTTCAATAGACGTGGGTGGAGTGTGAACCGGGCGATATTTCAGTCTATCTACTCCAATTGAAAAAAAAAAAATAAACAAAAAAGAAAAGTGAAAAGATTGGAAAAAAGAAAGCCGGAAACCACATCCTAAACAGGGAACAAGGGATGAGCCTCTACACCTCTTAAATAGACGTGGATGGAGTGTGAACCGGGCGATATTTCAGTCTATCTACTCCAATTGAAAAAAAAAAATAAACAAAAAAGAAAAGTGAAAAGATTGGAAAAAAGAAAGCCGGAAACCACATCCTAAACAGGGAACAAGGGATGAGCCTCTACACCTCTTAAATAGACGTGGGTGGAGTGTGAACCGGGCGATATTTCAGTCTATCTACTCCAATTGAAAAAAAAAAAATAAACAAAAAAGAAAAGTGAAAAGATTGGAAAAAAGAAAGCCGGAAACCACATCCTAAACAGGGAACAAGGGATGAGCCTCTACACCTGTTCAATAGACGTGGGTGGAGTGTGAACCGGGCGATATTTCAGTCTATCTACTCCAATTGAAAAAAAAAAATAAACAAAAAAGAAAAGTGAAAAGATTGGAAAAAAGAATGCCGGAAACCACATCCTAAACAGGGAACAAGGGATGAGCCTCTACACCTCTTAAATAGACGTGGGTGGAGTGTGAACCGGGCGATATTTCAGTCTATCTACTCCAAATGAAAAAAAAAAATAAACAAAAAAGAAAAGTGAAAAGATTGGAAAAAAGAAAGCCGGAAACCACATCCTAAACAGGGAACAAGGGATGAGCCTCTACACCTCTTAAATAGACGTGGATGGAGTGTGAACCGGGCGATATTTCAGTCTATCTACTCCAAATGAAAAAAAAAAATAAACAAAAAAGAAAAGTGAAAAGATTGGAAAAAAGAAAGCCGGAAACCACATCCTAAACAGGGAACAAGGGATGAGCCTCTAATACAGGAAAAGTACGATTTTATTAACACAGCAGGGTAATTGTTACTTTCAGTCTTCAATTAAAAATTCAGAGAAATACTTTATGAGGACGTTGGGAAACCGAGTTGTCTCGATTGTTAAGGTTAAGGTTATATTTTTTAGGATAATCGTATTTTGTGCTTTTCTTTCATTTATACAGTTATAACAATAAACCCATGCACAAATTAACTCTTCAAAACTATAAAAAACCAGCAATTTTTGCTTTGTGAAGAGAGATATATATTCCAGCATATATTTCTGACAGCCGGACCAATAGTCACGCTGGTGATCTTCTTAGTTTTTATCTGTTTGTACTACTGTTCTTTTGTTAATATATTTGTTTAGTGCTATTCCGTCTTTGTTTTGTGTCTTTATTTCTGGCCTCTAACAAGGCAACAACAACTTGGCAACGAAGACTCTTAAGGACTCTTGTAGAGCCCAAAAGAACCGCGTGGAAATTGTCAATACTGGTAAAACACTAGGCGCACGGAATTATATTTTTCTCCATACATTGTTCTATGCAACAGTGCTTGGTAATCCAGAAAAAGAAACAAAAAACAATTAAAAAATAATGTGTAACTAACTTACACTAAATTTGAACGCGAACCGCTAAACTATGAGAATGCATGTTTTTCAACAGAAAAAAAATCACTCATGATTTGCTGAGTGAGTAAGAAATTAAAGTTATTTTTTTATACATTTCAATTAAATTCTTATTTCGATTTGCTAAATTTTTTGTAATTGCATTCGTTTTAATTCTAAAAAAAAAAACAAAAAGAAATAGTCAAACATGGACAGCTTTAAATCCACCAGGCTCGAAATTCTTCAGTTCCACGTGGGATAGCAAAATCTACGGGTACTTAAATGCTAAGAGGAACAACGTCAATTGTAAAAGCAAGCTGAAAGAAAGCTGCTTAAATTTCAAAAACTAACAGAAATCAGACATCAAAATCTCGTATAAATTCTATTTCAAACTAGAAATTTACTTGAACTACCAAACAGGTGACAAATTAGTGAAAACGAAAATGCGTTCTCACAAAATATGATCCGGGGCGCAATAGATATGACTACATGTTTTCCGGACTAGGATATAACTTTCGCCTGCTATTTTAGAAGATTCGAGGATTTATACTTCACAGTTTGCATGAAGTAGTCTGACTCTCAGAAAGTTCGTTTTCTCCTTTAAAAACTGAGCAGCACAGAGCACACCAATTTTGTGAACTTTGTTTTACCCCTTAAAACAAGCGAACTGACATTTACTGAAGCGGTTAATCTTCTTACTGTACATTTTAGTCTTAAAACTTTACTTAGAGATGGAAGTGTATGAATTTAATCAGAAAGGATAGTGAAGATTACACTACATTCCCGTCGGTCGTGAACCAGCATTGCAACGATTTCTCATTGTCAGAATTGAGGGCTAATAATTTCAAGTGTTAAGGGAATCGTTTCAGCTAAAGACGTGGAAATTAGACATAGAGTTCTAAATAAATTGGAAAAATGAGCCAAACCTTACTCTCCAACAAATCGCATAAGACAATCAGAGATTCGTAAGTGTACACCAAGATTCGAAATGTATCAAGGAATCTAGCATAGAAGTACGCAAGAATAAAAAAGAATTTAATTCTCCTTCTAAGGCAAACTAATAAAAAAGACAACTTGCCATCGTGGGTTGTACAAGATCAAACGACTACTGTTCAAGGTAAAGGTGTATCCGTATTTCACCATATAGAAAAATGTAATTCTTAGCTTAATACGACGGAGCAAAGGAAATTATTATTAGTGGTATTGAAGATTTTGCAGTTTATTGTAAATCGTGATATGAGAGCTGATTAGAAATATTTTAATCCTCGGATGCTTGTAAAATTCGAAAACTAAAAAAACTAAGTGGAAATTGGGGAAAAAAGAAAAATACATTTTTGCCATTATTATTCAGAAGCGAATTTTTTAGCCAGTAGAGTGAAAAATAAAGATAGTCTAATCAAGGCTGTCAGGACTTTTGATGAGGTTAGAGTAAGGTCAGATACTTAGTTCTTACATTTGCTGGGAAAGGATTTGAAAATTTGAAAACCTAAAATCAGTTGTATTAAGAAGAACAGAATGAAGAGAAAAATACATCAGATCAGGTGTTGTTGCCGCATTCCTTGAACCAAAACTCCCCATATCGATATATGTAGGTGAAAGATATCTCATTGGTCAAAAATCTGATTTGCATTAAGATAAATTCAATTCCGCGGATTCTTCAGTCAATTATATTTATTAAAAATGATAGTTTTTTTTAAGTAAATATAATTGATTGAAGAATCCGCGGATATAATAATTTAGGTAGTAAAAAGGTGTTGCTTATAATACATTGAAAACACAGTACGGTATATAATTAATGAAATAAATGCAATGCATACATTAATTGATGTTCATTTTGAATAATTTTATTACCGAAATAAATATAAACATGAAAATAATATTCATATAAAAACGGACGTTTGTATATTCATACCTTGGTCTAAATATTATTTGTGAAAAACAAAATGTGAATATGAAGAGTTAATGAAAATACTTCATATTTGAATTTCAGAAAATTATGATACCTATACTCATAGAGCGACCTTCCTATTTTTGACTTGATATATCGAGATAAGATATCAGTTTTTTTGTTCATATGTTATCGTTTTTGTTCTTAGTCTTTATTAGATTTTTCGTATATTAGTTTCCTTTATTGATTTATTTATTGATGGTATCTCGACAAGAAAACCCATATCAACATATTAAATTCTGTTATACAAGTGGTTCATAACGCACAAAAATATTAATACGTATGATGAATGGAATAAACCCGCAACAAACTCTTCGAAGTTTACCGATATATTAATGAAAAAATGTCAGTATCAGTATATATATATAATACAGAAATCTAGAATTGAGCCACCACCTCTTGCCCTGAATAACCGTCCGTGTGAAACCGCGGTAGGTGGTGGCTCAATTCTAGATTTTCGTATTGTATTCTGCTCTACTTTCGTACTTTCGTATCGAGCACTTTGCTGTTAAGGTTTCGTCTTGGTTTTTTTTCTTTCAAACGAGCACTAGACGTATTGTTCTTGTGCGCTGTTTGTTTCTTTGTTTTTTTCTCCCCTTTTATTTAACCCACGAGGGGGGTCCTCGCCGGGTTAGAAGACGGTTTATATTACTTTTAGTTAGCATTATTTTCGGATATTTAGTCTGTTTTTATTAGTGTTGACGGTAGAAATATAACACTATTTGATTATAAACAGAATATCTACCTAATTACAAGTATAGATCAAAAATAATGTTCAAACAAATCATTTAAAATTGTCGGTTGTTTAAAGACCATTTCGTTAATCCTCGCTAATTTTCGTAACAAGTTTACATTGCGATACATTTCAGAGCAGATATGGTTACTGCGATTAATAGAAATTTGTGTTATAGGTTTAATTTGACTTCGTTTAGTGGTCGAGAGGGCTAAACCGCGCCAGATTACTTGGTCGTCTTGTGGATAGGGGTCGCAGGTTCGAATCCTACCTAATTACATACATTTTCGTAACAAAAGTTTATCGTAAATAATCAGGCCGGTAGAAATAAATATGTAATACTGTTTGATTATAAACAAAATATCTACTTAAATACTAGTATCGATCAAAAATAATGTTCAACCAAACAATTTTTTAAATTTATATATATATATATATATATATATATATATATATATATAAACTTGTCCAAAGAAACTGAAACAAAACGAATAATGTCATTCAAAGATCTTTCACAATTTCCCTGATCACGTATACATCGTTAATTGGCGTTTTTTGATCCAATATGTTCCTTCGTCTTAATGACACGACTGGCAGTTGAAACGCTGACACCAAAAATATCCGCGATCTCTCTATAAGGCTTGACTGTGTTTTCTTATAGCGTTTCAATTTTTCGTACGCTTCAATAGTGTCTGTGTGCAATACAAAATTGATGCAACCATGAATCAAGCAAAATTTTTCAAGGCCAAGCAAATTTAATCATACTCCCTGAAAAGAGTTTCATATTACTGCTCACCACTTAATTACCCTAATTCTAGAAAAAAGCTAGAAATTCATTACATCATACAGTGTTTCTAAAACTGACCGTATGTTAAAAGAAAGGAAATTTATGCAGTTGTTAAATTAATTTGCACAAGGGTATATATAGATATAATACTAAATCTAAGGTACGAGTTTCATGCACTACGCAATCATCATGAATTCATAATATGCATCTGATGATTGCGTAATGAATGAAACTCTGAATCGTGCTACAAACGTAGGATAATATGTATCTCGTCTCGAAAAAAACCCGATATGGGCGACAAAGCGAACTTTACTGCCGAGCTTGAAAAGGACCTCCAGTCCATAGTGGCCTGGGGTAGGAAATGGCTCGTAAATTTCAATGCTTCTAAAACGAAGCTGCTATCAACTAACCACCACAGACAGTCGTATCTACCTCCCATTAGCATGGAACAGGCTTGCCTCCCAGAGAGTAAAACACTACGCCTCCTTGGACTTACACTCTTGGCGGATCCTTAAATGGAATGACTATATCGAATCCATTGCCAAATCCGCCTCTATGAAAGTCGGTTCTCTGTGCAGGACCCGGAAGTTTTTCTCGCCTGAATCTATCCTGCACATATATAAATCTACCATCCGCCCGTGTATTGAGTACTGCTGCCACAACTGGTCGGGTGCCCAAGCTATTCTCCTTGGACTTCTTGACAAAATACAACGGAGAATCTGTAACATGATCGATACTGACTTGGAAGACCGGCTGCAACCACTCTCTCACCGGCGTGATGTGGCTTCCCTGTGCCTCTTCTAAAAATACTTTCATGGCTTCTGCTCCGATGAACTTAGATCATTGGTGCTGCCTAGTTATGAATTTACACGATATACTAGATTTGCAACTAGGTCCCACCCTTTTACAGTAAAACAGATAAGATGTAACCATAACCATAATTTCTACTCCAACAGCTTCTTTTCTCGCGCTTCCCGCCTATGGAATTCCCTTCCACGTGTCTGCTTTCCCGACGGCTACAATCTCCAAGAGTTTAAATGTAAGATCAATAGACACCTCCTATCACATTAACTTGCATCTATTCTCCCAACACTCTCGCCATCTACCCAACCCTCATTATCGGTATCCTTACACGTCTATCACCCTCCTTCTGACTTTTCCTATATCTAACTGTCTTTTCTTACCACTAACCATCCTTTCTCACCACTCTGTGTAACCCCGGCGCAATAGTGTCAGTGAAATGCCCTGCTCGGAGTGAAACGATTATAAAAAAAAATATCTAAACTTATTTATGAATGGAACTTTGTCTGTGTGTGTATGTATGTGTCTCTCTGTGTGTGTCCGTTACCTATAGACTCCGAAACAGCTGAACCAATTTTCTTGAAAGTTTACACAACACAAGGCACACAAAAGAAGAAAGAAGAAGAGTTCACTCTACTATCTGCAATTACCGGCAATTAAATTATCAGCGGATATATCTGCTTTCCGCAGCATGAGGATTACACCGATTTTGCAGTGTTTGAGCGGCCTTGTGGAAGATGAATTTTATAACCTACAACTGCTTTGACATAGATAAAAGTTACAAATCTCCCGCTATTGTACCACTAGTTTCATAATAGATGTTCGAGGGAAATCTATCGTGATTATTTTTTGCACCTTCCTTTTGTGTGTTATGTATTATCCTTCTTCATTGTGTTATGTGTTATCTTTCTTTATTGCTCTTTGGGCTTGACATCGTGTGATCAAGACTCAGAACAAAACTGAAATATCCTACAAAATATGAGACTAAGCATTTTTTTAATTGTCTGTAGCTATCTGTTGTGGATCTCGGGTGAGCAACCGTACAAAATAATGAACAACACAAAAGATATGGAAATAGAAAAGTAGGTTATATTGAACGTAATATACAAACTTGAACGCAGGTTAGTAAATCCAGGAATACTATCAGTAAGAAATAAATATATACAAGTCTTGAAGTGAAGTTGTTGGAAATAGTATATCAGTGTACATTATTCTAGCTGATTAGTGCTCAGAGCTAGTCTGACTTCTGATGCAGTAATCTCTAGGTAACTTCAGTATCTCTCGGTAACTTCGGTATGAGTTCCGCTACACTCCGATAACTGTAACGGATCTCTACTAATACTCTCTACCTATGGCAGCTACCCCTGTTCTTTCTATGCAAGAGCTAATGTGCTTTCAGTCGAGTCCAGTATCATATACAAAGGAGAGATCCCACAAAACTACAATAATAGAAATGGGATAAAAATAACATTTTCATGAAAAAATATATCTGGAAGTTTAACGAAGAGAAATTTCTATAGTATACTCAGTCAGTTAAGTGCCATACATGATACAAGCTTGGGCGATCATGTCTCGAGACATGACTGATTGGGCAGAAGGTTATCCCGCAGTAGGTTTGGCATTACTTTCTGCGGTAGACTGGTTGCCAGTCAAGGCTATAGAACCAAATCTGTCCTGTCACTTAAGACTTGGAGTGAAGAGACGAATTAATACCTTTCCCAAGAGTATTTGAGCGTAAGTGAATGCAAGAAATTCAACTGGAATTCGAACTAGTCTCTGCGATTTCTCGTTCCGAGCCGATAACCACTACAGCACAAAAGTACTATGTTTACTTGTTTCATTCTTGCTTATTTCTTGAGCAATCATTTGTTGTTAAGACCATTAAAAACTTAGTATTTTGCCATTTTCCGTTTGGCCAATGTTTTAGCTGGAGAATCTATCTATCTATTTATGTATCTATCTATCTATCTAGATACATAGATAGATAGATAGATAGATAGAGAGAGAGAGAGAGAGAGAGAGAGAGAAAGATCATTGGTATTTTATGTGATAAAATATATCCTAATTAAATCTTATATCTAAATATAAAAGCGAAAATATTAATATGCTATGAGTAATAATAATAATAATAATAATAATAATAATAATAATAATGAAGACAGGAAGAGAAAATAATAATAACGAACGGAAATTATTTAGTTTTATGACAGAGAGAAATGTCACAAATTTGTCGACACTGCAATGATTTGATTTAATTTTCCATGTTCTGCACATCGGAAATGGCAGAGAAATTGGCAGAATCTTTACAGCGATATTAATAAGTAATACAACGCCATCATTTACAGCAGAGTGAACAATTCTTTTGTCTGGAGATCGGGAGAAATATTCTATTATTCTATAATTCTGCCAATAATCATTCATATTTGTATTTGTCAGTCGAGGCTAACATGAGTAAATACGCCATAAATCCGGAAAGATATCTACAAGCGAAACGTGTATTGAAAATATTCGGTCCACTCGAGAAGGGATTTTAAAAAATGATTTTGAGGCTTATTACTTCAGCCATATTTGTCAAGTCGATCCAACAAAGAAATTTCCAGCACCTTGAATATATATATATATATATATATATATATATATATAGTCATCCGCAGACAGATCCGTTTCCCTGTATCACAGCTCATCAGTACGGTTAGACTCCAATAGCTTTTAACCCAGGATTGAAACACGACCGAATTGGCGTCAGTCGGCGATTCTACCTCTGAGCTATGGGCGTTCGGTAGAAGAAGGCAGACTTTTTAGCGCGTGTATTGTCATTATACCCGCCCGATAAGCAGAGTGCTCTAATTCATTAGTGAATGAGCGATGCGTACATGCCAGAGTGGCTACGGTATTTCAAAGTCTACCATTCTTTCTGAGTGCTCAATCAGGGTGTGAGAGCGTAAATAGTATATATATATATATATATATATATATGAAAATATTTCTGTAAGTACAGAATTTAATTAAAGAAATAAGTGTGAAGCTTGATGTTAGACATTGTAAATGATATTAAAAAGCGAGGCAACCGGTTTCGCTCCCGCTCTTCAGGCCTCTATGTGAGATTTTAATCAAAATTAAAAAAATATAAAAAAGTGTGTCATGAAAATGAGAAAGATGGACTAAAAAAAAAAAAGAAATATGAATGCTAGATGCTAATTATATCGAGTCCCAACAACTCACGCTGTTTGCACAACGCAGGCTTTCGGGACCCGATATACAAAGCTTCCAGAACCTTAAGATGGAATGAAGAATGAGATCGGGAGACAACAGTGAATATATATATATTAGTTTAGAACATGTACAAATTACAATCTACTACAAATTGTACATTTTGTTTCGCCATTATCCTTTCGATGTCGAAACAAAATGTACACGTCATAGTAGATTGTGATTTGTACATCTTCTAAACTATAATTTATAATAGTCATGGTTCTCTCTCTATATTTATATACATATATATTAGTCATCCATATACAAGCATGTTTCGTTGTATCACAACTCATTAGTGTGGCTAAACATCCAGTTGCTTCCAGCCACAATTGAAACTCGAGCAATATTATGTCAGTTGGACTGCATACTCCTAAAGCCATCTGCGCATAATTGTGATAATATTTACCGTCAAGGTTGCTATATTTAAGTTGTTTTACTCATAAGATGTATTTTGGCGAAAAGGTTTTTATCACAAAAGATCCCTGACGAGTGAGAACATCATAACAGTGACTTCATAAAACTTTCTTCTACTCTCTTTTCCTTCTTTTATTTTTTATTTTTTTATTCTTTATTTTTTTATCTTTCTCTTCCGTTAAAAAATGCTTATTCCGGCAAAATTTTTTGTACCAAATGGAAGGAATATTGTGTGGTCTGATGAAATGATCTAATTAAGCTCATTGAAATGAATTATAAATTATAACCAATTTAAATGACGTGTTGAGTTTTTCTTTATAAATATCATGGATAACATCCATTGAGCTCTCTATATAAATATAACACTTTATATTTTATATTATGTTGATTTTGCTGAATTATCCTCGCTGGACTGGACTGGACATCTATGCCTATATATATATATATATATATGCATGCATGTAATGGTTTCAGGTAATTCATAGATATATTTTTAATGTATGATATATAACTCGATATTTTAGAAATATCATAAATAACGCCTTAAGCCTTTGCCTGTTCAAAGTCAAACCCAAAATGGATATTCGATGACGTTTTGGACTGAAAATATTAAATCTTCATTTTTAAGCTGTAACGGTGTTCATTTAGTTGCAAATATCCTTGGGGAAGTATGACCATCAGTTTCCCCCCACATATGAGTTAAATAATGAAAGTTTTACAAGGATGAATCGTAGTTATGTCAAAAATATTTCTGTTGCATTATTTATTTGAATGAAATAATTTTTTTGATAAATTTCGAAAATATATTTTGGCTATCAAAAAAAAAAGCAAATATATTAATTAATCAGTCAAGCGACGTCAAATACGTTTTTGCCACCTTGTGAATGATGTTTCTACACAAACAACATTTTGCTAGTCTCTCACTAATTGTTGTGGAGTAAATAAAATATCCTCAGTGAGTAAATCAACTAATATCAAACGCGTAAATAAAGAATTAAAGTTTGTCAAATCACTGTTGAATTCGCACTTCTGAATATTTCTTACAGACTTCACGGGGAGTGCCTAAGAAAACTTAGTTTCGACGCCAGTATACAAACCGAAACAATGTGTACTATTCACAGCATTAAATTAAATCAACGAAGAATGAGACAGACTTAAAAAAATAGGTGCTATTGAAAAGATATATCACTCAAAATGTATATCATCAGCAGTGTATTGTATAATATCTTGTTGTTCGTTGTGGAAATTTTCCAAACAGTACATTTTGTACTTGGCTAAGTAGGAAGGTATCACTGAGTACGAAAACGCAGGTTTCGAGCTAGAATTTTATTTTGACGGCCAGGATGAAAAATAAGTCAGAACCCGAGGTGTGATTTAGTACGGCTAATTAGCACGTGTCGGGCGGGTTCACTATTTAAGTGACCTCAGCTGTCACAGAGAGTCAGTTAGAAGTTGAGTTTAGCAGTTTGCAGACAGCACTTGGAGAGAAAGAAATCAGTGATTTGGGCGCAGGCTGAAGCTGCTCGTATACGCGTGTACCTAATCCCACCAAACCCAACCCACTCACTCCACAATACGGCTAAGTCACCGAAGAAGAGCGAGTAAAAGATAACTGAATATTTGATGTTGATGTCCGTCAATTTCAAGTGAAAAATCAAGTCTCTTTACGTCCGGTATATTTTGTCGATTTATCTTGTGAAAAGATAATCAACATTTAGTTTGAACGTTTTCTCGTCGAATGAGTTGCAGTCAGTTTTCGTCGATGACGCAGAAGTTTATATTCTCATCATTGTTTTTTCAAATTTATTTTCGCCGAATAGAATTCAGCATTATTTTTGTAAACGTCAGTTACGATTCATATAGTTTGAAGAAGTATACAAGAGTATTGTTATGGCGTAGACGTTTTTGTGAAATTTTTTAGGTAGAGACTGAAGGGCCATAGGAAGATAACACGGACTCGTATATAAGGTTGAATAGTATATTTTCGGAAAACGTAGTACAAAGGTAAACGAGGACTGGAAAGTACTTTCTCTCGCAGGCGTCCTGATTCACTCATTTACTCACTCTGTGGCTACTAGGTGACGGTATTTATCAACCTTCCCACACAAGGTTAGATGTGACACAAGGTCATTTTATAGTGGGTATTCCCGGCCATATAGCCGGGCCAAAAATGTCTGTCTATTTTTACTGAGTCGTGACTCTACCCTTCGGCGGAACCACGACTGGGTTAGTGCTCTCTGCTCGGAAGCAGAGAGCGCCCTCTACCTTGAAGGCAGAGAGCTGACAGTGTCATAGTAGTAGAGGCAAATGCCGGCTGCGACGTGGCTACTATGTGACTGTATTTACTAGCCTTCCTACGCAAGGCTGGATGTGACACATGGTCATTTTATTGTGGGTATTCCCGGCCATATAGCCGGGCCAAAAATGTCTGTCTATTTTTACCGAGTCGTGTATCTACCCTTCGGCGGAACCACGACTGGGTTAGTGCTCTCTGCTCGGAAGCAGAGAGCGCCCTCTACCCGAAGTCAGAGGGCTGACAGTGTCATAGTAGAAGAGGCAAATGCCGGCTGCGACGTGGCTACTGTGACTCTCCACTCAGAGCTGGTTGCCATATTATAAAGGTGTGGACGTGTCCATTTTTAGGTAGGTCCCTTCAGCAAGTATGTAAAGAAAAATAAAAATAAAATTAATGTCTGATTTTTTCGACAGAGTTAACAACTATAAAACATAACTACAAATACGCAACATGATTTGTATAAGTTCATCCAACTTCTTTTTGGCATAAAAGTAGATCCAGCGATATTTCAGTAATATATTGATACCATGTTTGCAGACTGTGATTTTGTAGTGGCATATATGGATGATATATTATTCAAAAAATGTATCTAAGAAACAACATACCTGAGATGTGAACAGGTTTTTGGTAAATTTTTGTTTTGTTCCCGATGGCCTTTACCCCGTCAAAACTTTCTGAAACATCCTTAATTTTTAATTTTAAAATTTTACATTTCATGATTTACGTTCTTTACTTTCTTCTCCCCGCATTTTAATATTGTTTATTTATTGATTTATTTTTTATTTTATATTTTGATATTAAAATTTAATCAACATGTAACCTTAGAATATTTAAATGTTCAATCTTGTTATTAAAAAAGCAGTTACTTAACTTTATAAGCTATAATTCCCATGAACATCGAGTGAACTTAAATTCAAATCTGTTATTAAACTGTCAATGTAAAATATGCTTTGATTATTGCATAACACATGGAAACTTCGAGGCCTTCTATATACGTAGAACAATTTAGGCTTGATTTCTTTAAATGTAAGTCATTTTCATGTATCTTTGCATTTCTTTATGTCTATATTTATTTTGCTTAAAATATTTCTGTATTGCTTAATTGAACGTTTTTCTCCGTGGTTTTTCTTTTTTAATTTGTTAGAAATTTTTGTTGCAGTTAGTTTAAACTTTAACTGTTTAAAACTTTTCGTTTTCCTCTTTTTATCTTTTTTTTTAAATTAGAGTCGATAGACCCTTTTCTCGCCCGGTTCACACTCCTCCCACCTCTATTGAACAGGTGTAGAGGCTTATTACTTATTCCCTGTTCAAGGAGTGGTTTCCGGTTCTCTTCCTCTCCTCAGACCTCATTATTGGTGTTTCCGCAATTTTCCTGCGATGTGCGTGGTCGATGGCAACGTTTCTTCATTGTGAAGCTTTCTCGTTGCTGTTCCGACTGGCATAGGAGCCCTAACTCTTGCGTAGCGCCAAGAATGGTTCCTCTGACCAGCAGTTGCATAATATCGGAGTTCTTGCAGTGCCATGTCGAGCATGGATAGCTGTCCCTGCAGACGCTTTCGGAGGGCAACCCTGAGGCCACACTTTGCTGCAGCCAGCAACAGTTCCTTTCCAGTGCATGTCGCAGCTAATAACCGTCTTCCTCCTCTACTCGAGATCTATCCTCACCACCACCAACAAATATGAACAACGATATCTCTGAAAAAAAAAAAAGAAGCTAAAAGTAAAATCACCTAAACCTCTTATCATTTCCTTCATTAACAAAAGGAGTATTCGAACCAACGTCTGTAGCATTGAATCTGTCCTCCACGAAAAGTCCCCTGACATCCTAGCGCTTTGTGAAAGTAATCAAAACCCGTCAATTCCCGCCTCTAACCTTTCGATCTCTGGCTACCTTCCTGTCTTAAAGAAGGACTGAACTGTCCATATGAATGGGCTGTGGTTTACGACAGTGAACACCTCCTCTAGCTAAACAGACATCTCTTGAATCCCTTGACCACCCATACACTTGTTTTCGTGTGTCACTTTTCAAATCGGTTAGCTATCTTTTCTTTCTGTACCGTTCCGCCTTCTCTCCTGATTTCTCTCCGCTAGACAGCATCTCTGACAATAGAGACAGGGCTACTCCCTGCCACCCATTCGCTAACATATTTGTGTTCGGAGATCGCCCATCATACCAAGTGGCTAAAATCTCTGTCACTAATTCAGCTGGCATTCATGCCATGAACTTTGCTATTTCTCAATCTTTTACGCAAATATGTTAGGATACGCTTCTCTACTAAATCTGTGCTTCACCTCTGTACCTGACTTCTGCCAAGTCTTGGATCTTTGCCCTCTCGATCATGCGGTTGTTTCTATTAATATCTCTCTTCACTCTCACTCCCCTATAGGAGCCTTTTACCAACAGGATCTCCTTCTGCTGCCAAAGAGCAGGCTGGAATGCATTTCGCATGTGATGTCTCTTGGGGAAAAGATTTCAGTCTCCTAGTTAAGGACTGCGCCTCTGACCTCTTCTCCTGTGTGAAAGCTGGCGTTGATGTTTTCTTACCGATCAGGAAGTTCCGTCCAAAACTTCATTCCTCCCACTGGTACACTTCTGATCACAATAGGCGTCTACTCACCTCTGCTCGTAATTAGTGTAAGAGGATCCCGAATAACGCCAAGTTTTTGTATTCTGAGAGAATGAAGCAGCGCATATTTGGCTCCAAAGACTATTGGCAGCTCTGCAAACATGTGCTGAACCACAGTAAATCCTCAATCCCTCCCTTAATCAATAAATTTGATGTCCTCACGACACCTGTGGACATGTCCGAGTGCTTTGCACGCAGATTCTTATCAAACTTCACATTTAATTCGTCAGGAGTACCAGAACCCGACTTCCTTCTTAGAACCGAGGCTCAAGTAAAAGATATTTACATAACTCCTTCTCTGGTATCCAAGATAATATCAAAGCTTGACCCCCATAAAACGAACGATGATGATAGAATTGCGGTCATTGTCCTGAAGAAATGTGACCCTGAACTCTCCTCTCTCCTCTTGAAACTCTATAATTACTGCCTTTCTGCTTCCTGTTTTCCTGCCTGCTTGAATTCCTGTTCTGTTGTTTCTGTATTTAAGAACTCAGAGGAACCCTCGGACCCATCCAATTATCGACCTATCAGCCTCCTACCAATTTTCAGAAAAGGCGTTTGAGGCTAAGATGCTGAGATAGTTCAACATCTTACTGCACATAAACTGTTCTCAGACAGGTAGTATGAATTCCACTTTGCCAGCTCTACTGCCGATATGCTAACGGCCATCACGGAGTACATATAGCAGGCCCTCGATAAATCCGGCGAGGATTGTTCTGTTGCCCTGGATATCTCCAAGGCTTTGATAGGGTTTGGCACGCTGGCCTTTAGGGCAAGCTATAGGGCTATCACTGGACGCTTGCTTGATATGATCCAATCTTTTTTTTATCTAACCACATAATGAATGCCATCTTGAATGGGCATGCCTCCTCATCCTACCGCACGAACGCTGGTGTCCCCCCCCAGGGATCTATCCTAAGCCCGACGCTCTTTCTAAACTTCATAAATTATATCCCAGACATGATCGAATCCCAAGTAGGCATCTACGCAGATGTCACCACCATTTACTCCCGCATCAGTAAGAAATCTGGTGAGGCGGACAAACATAACCTCGCTGCTGATCTTGAGAATGACCTCCACTCAGTGGTGGACTGGGGTAAGTAGTGGCTCGTAAATTTCAATCCTTCTAAAACGAAACTCCTATCTGTCAACAATCTTAGTCAATCTCTCCTGCCACTCATTAGCATGGACCAAGCAAGTCTTTCTGAAAGCAATATACAGCGCCTCCTCGGCCTTAACCTATTTTCCAACGTCAAGTGGAATCATTACATTGAATCAATAGCTAACTCTACTGCTAGAGAGGTTAGGCCACTGTGTCGGGCCAGGAAGTTTTTTCCGTCTTAATTCATCTTTCACATATACAAAACAACCCTCCGATCTTGCATGGAATACTGTTGTCATATCTGGTCAGTATTTAAAACTGGACATTTCCTCCAGTGAATTACTATTCATGGTATTTGTTATGACTCCCTTCTACGAGGAATGGAGTCTTCGTTTTGTGATATATAATTATCTGCGCGACTTCTGGAAAACAGTTAACGGCAGTTAGTACGACAGCTACGTCGCAGTTAAAGCCAGCTAGTAGTCAGGCAATATGCAGCGTAACTGTACCGTTAAAACTTACCTATTTCTATTTACTTATTATTAACACTTACTTTGTACATATGTTTTTATTATACTAATACACTGTTTTGAACCTACCTCCTGCGTTCTCTATCTTACCTCCGGCCAAACCGGTCACTAAAACTTTGCGGCAAAGTTTCACTGCAACAACTCCACAGCAAATTGGTGACGAAGATCCACAACGGTATTGTTGTTACTGCTTGTGCTATTCACCATTACTTTGGATTTCTTCATTTTATATGTTCCTGTTCTTTCAAAAAGTTTACTGGTTCTGGAACTCAATGTTACTATCTGTTATGAGGTTAATATCATCTACAAAACGTAAGATACAGACGGGTCTGGGACCGATAGATATAGAAGGATCATAGTCGTTCAAATTTTCTTGCATGATTTGCTCTAGAAATAGGTCTAAAAATGTGGGCGAAAGTACGCATCCCTGTAGCTCACCGACAGTTGTCCGGAAAAAACCTCCCATTTGATTTTTGTTTTTGTTTTTTAAACTGCGCTGGTGACATCTTTATAAATCGCATTGATGAATTGAATAATTCCGTTATCCGCACTGAATTCTCTAATGGTTTAGCAAAGACCGTCATGTCATACACGATCAAATGCTTACCTGAAATCAACAAAGTTGGGGAAAACGTCCTTCTGATGTTGCAGGTGTTTCTCGACGAAGACCTGACAATTGAAGACCTATTTCATTGTACTTCATCCGGTTCTAAAACCAGATTGTTCCTTTGATATTATCTCTTCAGCCTTGGGTTTTAAACGATTCAAAATGATACGGCGCATGACTTTACTAAGATGACTGCTCAGGCTTATTGTTCTATAATTTCGACACTGCTTGAGGCCTTCTATATTTGGTAGAGTATTAGCAATGACAAACTTCTGGAATAATGTTGTTATGATTTTGATGGGTTTTTGTCAGCCCAGGGGAAATATTATCAACTCCGTGTGACTTGCTATGTTTAAATCTCTTCACTGCCAACTCACCCTCTTCTTTCAGTATTGACAGACTGGTTGCATTTTTTTCTGTGGAGTACTGATCCCTTTGCAATATAGAGACATATGCATGAAGCTGGTAATTGTATAAACCATTGTAGTATCGCGTCCATCTATGGAGAATTTTCTTACTATCAAGAGTTTAACATTCTCATCTTCTACAATCGATGCTCTCTCTTACCTGGTCTACGTGAAGAATTCAAGATTATTGTATACTTTTTTGTTATTGCCAGTAAGATGATCCTTCTCAATGGGTTTTTCACTTAGGTTTTGGCCACTCTTCTTTAACTGCTCGAATTATTCCCCTCACGTCGCTGTTCACTTCCTGATATTAGGTATAGAGCGCTTCTTTCCTCTCAGTTCCCCACAAAACTTTCTCAGTTGTTGTGAGTAACATTTCTATAATGTAATATGCCAAAAGGATGTGCGTTGTGGTACAGTGGATATCTGCTCGGAACGAGAAAGCGGGGAGCCGAGTTCGAATTCCAATTGAATCCATTGTATTCACTTACGCGCAAATACTCTTGGGAAAGGTATAAATCCGTCTCTTCCTTCCAGTTATGGGTTAAATAGCAGGACAGACTGGGTTCTATAGCCTTGATCGGTAACCAGTCTGCCGAAGAAAGCAATGGCAACCTACTGTGGGATCTTCAGCCCAAGCGTGTATCACGTATGGCACATAACTGACTGAATATTCCAAATGTACCACATCACTGTTATTTATATACAGGGTTGCGAACCGTTGAGTAACTTCAGGTTTTTTTAAATTTACCAACGTCGAAGGGGATACGGGTGTCTTTTGAACAGCGCCAAATTTCATGCGCTAGGAATGTCCTTGTGTTTTCCTTGTTAATACTGGATTTATATCGTCGTTGTGGAACCAGAATGAAATCAATATGGTTATGGATCTTCCCATTTGGTGAGTGCCAGATTTTGGTATTAGACAGCTTATGTGGTTGTAGAATGTTGGTCAGGGGAAAATGATGACTTCTGTCATTCGTCCAACCAACGCAAAAAGTTACTCGGCATTACAATCATCTTGTATGATGGTTATGTCTTTCTGGGGGACTTTTCTCAAGGTTAATTCTAATAATTCGTAGAATTTCTCTATTTTCTCACCATTCTGCTCTAATGTTAGAGCATAGGCCTGGATGATAGTCATGTTGCATGGTCTGGCTAATATACGGGTGAAAACAAGTCTGCTGAAAATAGGATTAAAGCTGATGACACTGCGTGTAAATTCTTTCCTTATAATAAATTCCACTTCATATCGGTGCTCCAGAAAACCAAATTTGATGTCCATCTTGTGTAATTCTTTCTCCAAATACATCCCAATGATATCCCAACGATACCGTTTCAGTTCATGGGCAAGTTTTTGGGTTCTTTCGGGGGAGTATAATGCGCGGACGTTCCATGTTCCTATTGTGATTTTTTTTTGTTTTTGTTGATAACCTGTTTCACAGTGGTCGCCTTATCATGCTCATCCTGAAGCGAATGAACGGGTCGTGCGATCATCGTTAATCCGGACCTCGACTGATCCGGTATTGTGCTTCTTTTGCTTTATAATCCTTTCGATGGGCTTGTAGTTAAATTTGCGGCGCCCACCTCCTCTCCAATATATGATTGATATTTCGATGAAAATCATATGACATAGGAAAAGAATGTTAACGATAGAAATGCTTCTTTCCTCGCACTTCCCGCCTGGGGAATTCCCTACCGCATGTTTGCTTCCAGGAGTTTAAATGTAGGGTCAATAGACACCTCCTAACACACTAACTCACACCCACTCTCTCCAACTCTCTTCCTATGTACATCCAAAGTCGTCTATCACCCTCCTTCTGACATTTCCTAAACCCAAGCTCTCTATGTTACCCCCTGCGCTATAGTGGCAGTGGAATGCCTTGTTTGGGGTGACACGATTAAAAATAAATAAATAAATAACTGATTTTACCATTGACTGTTTTTTTTTTTTCAGAATGACCGCGTAACGGTGTTTTTTTCTTGTTTTTTTTTTAACGCTCATGTGGCAGGGAATTTTTGAACGCGCAATTTTAAAATTACAAGGAATTATGGCGTTTGAGTTTCAATATCGGGGAAAAATTGAAAAAAATAAGTTGCCCATGACCTGACCAGAAGCCTAAAGAATATTTGTGTGAAGTTTGGTGAGAATCGGATAAAAATTGTGGATTTGTATAAAGGACATACAGACAGATAAACAGACACACAAACAAACACCTTGCCTTTTATATATATTTTTTTTTCTAAGCATATGTTGTTAAAAATAAGAGACAATGAATGTCTATTATGCTTAATCATGAGCCGTTCTAAACGTCATATTTTTGCTTTAATTTCAGTTGAAAATAAAGACAAAAATTCTCCAACATTTGGATAATTATTTATTGATTTTATTCTAAGCTTTCGGCTCACATGAGCCATCTTCAGAGAGGTTGTTTAAACTGAAATATTATAACATCCACCATCACCGACGATTTTATTTTGTGTTGACATAAAACTCCGCTTCGCTACGGCAATAGTTACCAAAAATAATAAACGCAGTTCTTAAATTTGCGATGCGGTTTTATGACGTCACACGGCGTGATTACGCGAAATGACAAAAAAACCATGTAGTCAAATGCAATGTAATACCGCTTTTAAAGTTGATTTTATTGAGTGTTGGTTGTTTAGATTTGATGTACATGGCCTCCATTGTCTGCAGGTTCCTCTTACGATGTGTATGAGTAAGGATCACCGTATTGTTGACGAAAATTTCTCTGATATTACCTACATGTTTATGTTTTTCAGAGAAATGTTGTTTAATTGTACTCTGATCAGAAAGATGACATGTAAGTCTACGGGAGAGCGTGGCTGTTGTAAAACCAATATATGTACTGGGTTTTTTATTAGTGTCAGATATGCAATCTCTGAATGGGCATGTAAATTGGTACACTACATTGGTTTTTTGTAGAGAATTTAGTTTAGTGCTTGTTGGGTTAGACTATGAGGTCAATTGTTTTAAACTGTTTATTATATATAATGAGTTTAATTTGATTATTACTTTCCACTGGTTTAACATTTCTACGTATTATGTTTTTGTGAGTTTTTTCATCTCGTTTATAATTATTATGTATTTGGTTGCCATAGTATAAGTTAATAGTGTTATGTTTATTTTGATGTAAACCATTATTAATATTATCATTATTGTTAGAGCTATTGTTAACTTTGTTGAGATACATTTTAATTTGTTGATCAATAACGGAGTTAGGAAATCCATTATTGACTAGTGTTTGCTTAATGTTGTGTAATTCTTTATGAAATATAGATTTGGAAGAAGATATCATTTGTGTGCGTTGAAGTAAGTTTTTTATAACATCTAACTTATATCGTTGGGGGCATTCACTATCATAAATAAGAAGACACGAATTTATGCTAGTTGGTTTCCTATATAGAGAAGTAGTAAATTTATGCGTGCTAGAATCAATGAATACCTCAAGGAATGGGGTTTTGTTATTAATATTAAGTTCTAATGTAAATTTGAGGACGGAGTGACTTTCAAATTTGTTTTTAAGATATTTAATTTGATCGATATTCTTAGCTAAAACAAAGATGTCATCTATGTATCTTACATATATAGAGGGTTTATTGTTGCCATTAATTATTTTATTTTCTAGATTTGCCATATAATAATTAGAAAAGAGGGGACCTAAAGGAAATCCCATCGCAGTACCATCTATTTGTGTATAAATATTGCCTAAGGGATCGTGAAAGGGTACTTGTGTGGTGCATGCTAATAATAGTTTTTTTAATATAGTGGGTATAATATTGATTGATGGGTGAGTAGCATGATTGTATACATCACGGATAATGATGTTAATTGTTTCCTGGACGCGAACATTTGTGAATATATATATATATATATATATATATATATATATATATATATATATATATATTGATTGCTTAATTACTTAGTTTCTGGTCATAACCATAGTCACATTTGTATTGAAAATTGTTCAGTACAATTATATTGTAGAACTTTTGAATATTTTCCATTTGTAAACGAGTTATTATGCGATCTAGTTTTCTACCATGAGTGGTGTCTTCAGGCGATTTGCAATAACTGATTTTACAGTTGACCGTTTTTTAAGAACGCTCACGTAACAGTGTTTTTTTTTTTAATGGAATGCTCACCTGGCATGGAATTTTTGAACGCACAACTTATAAATATCTCTTAATTTCATACAAGCATGGATGAAAACGCCATAATTCCTTGTAATTTTAAAAAATGCGCGTTCAAAAATTCCCTGCCACATGAGCGTTCAAAAAAACAAAAACAAAAAAAAAGAAACACCGATACGCGGTCGTTCTGAAAAAAAAAACAGTAAACGGTAAAATCAGTTATTTTTTAAATTAAAAAAAAAAATTTTTTTAATCGTGTCACTCCAAACAACGCATTCCACTGCCACTATAGCGCAGTGGGTTACATAAAGGGATTGGGTATAGGAAATTTCAGAAGGAGGGTGATAGACGATTTAGGATGTACATAAGAAGAGAGTTGGAGAGAGTGGGTGTGAGTTAGTGTGTTAGGAGGTGTCTGTTGACCTTACATTTAAACTCCTGGAGGTTGTAGCCGTCGGGGAAGAAAGCATGCGGTAGGGAATTCCACAGGCGGGAAGTGCGAGGAAAGAAGCTGTTGGAGTAGAAATGGCGGTTACATTTCATCGGTTTCACTGGAAAAGGGTGGGACCTATTTGCCAATCTAGTATCTCGTGCAAATTCACATCTGGGGGGCACCAGTGATTTAAATTGTCAGAGCAGAAGCCATGAAATTATTTATAGAATAGGTACAGGGAAGCCACGTCACGCCGGTGAGAGTTCGCACGTAGCCTGAAGAAATCACTCATGGTAGAAACCTAGGTCTCGTAATAATTCTTTTACAAATGGAAAAAAAAAATATATATATATATATATATCTCCGCCAGTACTCATATATGAATGTGTGTGTATGTGAGTGTGTGTATGTGTGTACGCGCGTCTGTGTATTTATTGCTCAACTGTTATTTTTCGTCTATTCCCATATTTGATTGACCAATCCGTTTGCTTATTAAACAATATCCATTCATTTTCTTCTAGCAGCCTGAATATTCGAGAAATTTTATTGAAAAAAACAAATATGCACTCTGCAGTAGGATTCGAACACGCGTTCCTCTCGACAGGAAAAACAGTCCTCTTTGATTGATGATCTGCGCACTTCATGGCTGAGAGGTCTATAGCTCGTCGTATGTAACGACAGTTATTAAATATAATATTTCATAAATAAACGGCGCGTCTACTGAAATATAAGTATCACTTAAAAATAATGTTTGAGTAATAAAATATATTTGTTTAATAAATAAAACTCCATCATTTCTTTAGAAATATAAAAAATTGCCCATTGCTTTAATACACGTTATACGCACATATACACTTATATTAACTAACGGTACTGTCCAACATACACCAAAACAGACAAGAGTTTCTATACAAATATACGGATACACTATTATACACTTTAGCATCCAAAATATTTAGCGCAAATAAATTTAAATATTAAAAATAATTATCTATTGCTCTAATACACGTGACACACAACTGATCAATATTGACCCAAAATCACTACAAAACAGTATTCTGCCTCTTTGTTTTTTTTGTTTTTTTTTTTTGTGTGTGTGTTTTTTCTTTTTGTGTGTGTTTTTCATTTTTCTCCCGTTTTCTGAAGTGAAACATATTAGATTGAGATGCGTTTACTATTTGTTCTTTTTCTTCATTTTATCATCTTGTCGGATTCAGATCCATATATTCAACTCACATGTATGTATGTATGTATGTATGTATGTATGTTCCAGTCTTTTAATGAATTTATTTAATATCGTTTCTGACACTACGCATTTCAAACCATGAATACACTTTTCTAGCGGTTGAATGAAAGATAGTTTAATTGAAAGTATGAAATTTATTATGGATGACAAATCCTTTTGTGTTCATTATTGCCAAAATATAATCAATACTGGTTTGATAGTATAAAACAAATAAAAAATCTTATCTGTTAATGATCAATATAGTTGAAAAAAGGAAAGAAAAGAAAAATACTGCACGATGTAGAAATCTTCATTTAAGCGAAGACACACACAAACCCAAAGAGACGTGTATGAGCATATATATATATATATATATATATATATATATATATATATATATATATATATATATATATATATAACCAAGTATGGGTGGAATAATATTCCCCATCCAAAGAAACACTATTTTTAAAATTATTTTTATTATTATTATTATTATATATATATATATATATATATATATATATATATATATATATATTGGAAGTCAGTTGATTGCGCAACCATGGTATTAACCTTTTAGGATTTTCAGGCGTTTTATATAACTGATTATCCAGAGTATTATTTCAAAGGTGCAACATGGATTTTATGAAGACACGACTAAAAGTTTAAAATAAATAAAATTTAAATTTAAAATTTTAGAATAACAGAGGAGTTTTTCTAGAGTTGTTAACACTTTCCTCTGGGTTTGTATAATTATACATTATATTTTTTGGTGTGTTTACATCCGGACCTTATTTCGGATTTTCATTTAGTTATTTTTTCTTTCTAGAAATAATATTAAGGTCAACATTTCTTCTTGGCACAATCTACAGACATCACCACCATTGTGAGATTTAGCTTCTTTTATTATACACTATATTATATAAGGATTTTTGCCTTTTTTTGCTTTCCGTTTCCATACGTGGTTAGCCAAGTTTGTACAATTTAAGGATGCTGCGAATATTATGGATCGAGCATGTGATCAATGATAAGGTTTTGGAAATTATGAAAACAAAAAGAAAATTAATACTGAGCCTTAGGAAGAGACAGCTGAAGGTCCTGGGACATGCAATAAGGAAAGAGGGCTTGAAGAACCTGATACTAATAGGGCAGATAGAGGGAAAAACAGACAGGGGAAAGCAGCGAATAACATATTGGAAGGGCCTGATCAGGTGGATGATGGAACGAGAGTTGCAGGGTGTAACAAGAGAAGGCGGTGCTAAGAGCCACCAGGGTTAGGGAGACATGGAAAGCCATGATCGCCTACGCCTTGAAATGACAGGGCACATAGAAGAAAATGAAGGAGCTTAAATGAAGACATGTGATTATAACAACGATATTGTTAAAAAATTTTCAAGAGATCTCAAGTATCTTTTTCTTTGTCCATCTGTTATGTCGCCAAGTGTAAATGAATAACTCAAAAACAGAATCAGAATATAAGTTGTATTCCGCGGAAAGACGGTTAGTATGTACAGAAGTGAATTAGTAGCATTTACAATAGAAGAGATACAATAGTCCAATCCGTCGTAAGACGTGTGTATAAGTGATTACTTCCGGTACGCCACCGGAAGTGTGTCTAACTCTCGCACTGACTCTTAAGTGGCTCTGTACGAACCCGTACGACTCATTATTTAGTCGTCCCTCCCAGTAAGGGCAACATATGACACATGGTCAGTTTTATATCTGGGATTTCCGGGCTATATGGCCCGGCCAAAAATTTCTGTCTATTTTTGCCCAGTCGTGCCTCCACCCTTCGGCGGAACCACGACTGGGTTATTGCTCTCTGCTCGGAAACAGAGAGCGCTTCCTACCCGAAGGCAGAGAGCGGACAGTGTCGTAGAGTCGTTTGTCTAATGACTCTGTACGGCGAACCCGTACGACTCATTATTGCGTTGTCCCTCCCAGTGAGGGCAACATGTGACACATGTTCAGTTTGGACTAGGATTTCCGGGCTATATGGCCCAGCCAAAAAATATCTGTCTATTTTTGCCCAGTCGTGTCTCTACCCTTCGGCGGAACCATGACTGGGTTACTGCTCTCTGCTCGGAAGCAGAGAGCGCCCCGCGCCCGAAGGCAGAGAGTTGACAGTGTTGTAGAGTCGTCCAGCGACTCTCCCTGTAGAGAATATATAGCAATGGGAACAGTCCATTATGTAGTCCAATAGGGGCGGCGCCCTAACACCATCTGTATCCTGCAATTCTGCCTCATGAATAACTCCTTCTGCTTTCCAATGTTTTTCAAGTTGGCATTTATTTTTGTCCCTGCAGTTGCATTCTTTATGAGCAATATTATGCTGCACGTTATTCTTTAAGTTTCTGGAATTTTGTGTTTTTATAATTTTTTCTTAAATACAAGTACCACTCTAAATCCATTTAATCGGTATTCTATTGAATATTTTATGTAATTCCGAGATTTTAGGGAACTGTCCTTTTAATTTGAAAAAAAAACTTGCCCTATTTTGGATCTTACTTAAAATTAAACATAGTTTTAAAACCAAATAATAATTCGGTTTCTAGTATTATTTTTCATTAAGTATATTATGTTGCGTATTATTTTTTAAATTTCTGGCGTTTTCCTTTTTTAAGTAATTTTCTAAACTTATTTACAAATGGAACTTTGTCTCTGTGTGTGTGTGTCCGTTACCTATAGACTCAGAAACGGCTGAACCGATTTTCTTGAAAATTTAAACAGTTGTACTATAAGCGTCTGCGAGTGTTCTTAGCTAGGTTTTGTGTCGAGGTACCCCCGATAAATATCGAAAATCGATAAGCAAAAAATCGGGTTATAGAAGGAGTGGTCCGATTTTAATCAAATTTGATACACTCATAGAAAAAGACATAAACTATATTAAGAAGTTTCAAGGTTACAGTTCTTACAATAGTGCAGAAAATCTATAGTATATATAAAAGGCAAGATGTTTGTGTGTGTGTTTGTTTATCTGCCTGTATGTCTGTATTTTTTCAGCCTTTTCATTTTAGTTTTTGCTTTGGGTTTGGCTCTAAGTAGGTATAATTGTAGTTCTTAGTCTCAGCCATGATACCATTTAATCAGATGACTTATTTAGCCTTCAAAATTCAGTTTACGACGAAAAAAACTTATTTGATATCGATACCAGGAAATCAAAATTTGACTTACATCCATTCATTTTTCTTTCAGTCTAGGGTTTTGCTTTAACTGGAAACAGCTACTGCTTTTTAGTCTTTCGTGCCAATGTCCAAATAGTCTGAGCTCCAGGACCATGGATTAGTTTTAAAGCTTTCATTATACTCGAGCAACGCCGGGCTATAATGCTATATATATATATATATATATTGTAATGAATTATTTTGAACATTATTTTTACCGATACTCGTATTTAAGTAGATATTCTGTTTTTAATTAAACACATATTTTATATTTATATCTACCGGCCTGATTGTTTTACGATAAATTTTATTGTGAAAATGTGTGCTATCCAGCAGGATTCGAACCTGCGACCCCTATTTACATAGGGGGATATACCATTTGATCTGGCGCTGTCTTAATCACTCGACCATGAATAGCCTCTTGAACAGACGAGGTTTTTATCATGCATAACAGACGAGGTTTTTATCATGTATAACACAATTTTCGATCTACCGTAAACAAACCATATCTGCCCTGAATGTATCGTAATGTCAACAATTGTAAACATGTTACGGAAATTAACGAATTTTAAAGAAACTTGGCTATAAGCAACCGACAATTTGTAATGAATTATTTTGAACATTATTTTTACCGATACTCGTATTTAAGTAGATATTCTGTTTAATTAAAAACAGAATATCTACTTAAATACGAGTATCGGTAAAAATAATGTTCAAAATAAAATATATATATATATATATATATATATATATATATATATATATATATATATATATTACTGCATGTTTCATTAAATAATATAGACAAGTTTTGTGTATGTATTTCATGTAAATCTTTTTCATATTCTCCAATAAGCTTAAAAGCATTATTATTAAATGAAAATACTGATAATTTTTTAATAATCCAACCTAAGCTTTCGGCGGTCGAATTACGTTATCTATATATATATATATATATATATATAAGGCAATCTTTGAGTCTATGTGTGGCTGTGCCCTATGCACGCCTACATTTTTAAGCTACGCCATTCAAAATTTCTAGGGACACATATCTCCAGGGAAGCCAGTTCGACATACTTTTTGAGTTTTAAGTTCAGCAATTTTCCCTTTCGCACTTTTTGGCCAATGGACACGATTGTTTACATTTGCTCCGTAAAACATCTAAGATGGTTGTGGATTACGTCACAGAAATCAAATCTAACGTGTTATTTTTATTAAAAATACAAAAACTGTGCCTTTATATTTAAGTTTTATTCCGACGTTTTACGTCACAGAAATAAAATCACACATGTCAAACGCGACTAAAATATTCTTTTATTTAAAAAAAGCCTTTATATTTAATTTTTATTCCGACGATTTAAAAATTCATTTGATCAACAAAACAATGTGAATATTTTTCCTCGTAATTTTTAAATAAAAGAAATATTTTTAAAATACGCCGGGCTATGATGCTAGTCTAAATTACAACTATAACTTAATTTGATGGTGTTTCCATTGAATATTCAAAGCAATTCCGAGTTTTTAGGGAAGTGCTTATTAATTAGTTTAAAAGATATTTAGATTTCAATTCTAAATTAAAAAATAGGTTGAACCAAATAATGTTTCTTTTCATAGAATTATTTTTCATTTAATATTCAAAAGCTCTACATTATATAAGTCTTGAGCAATTTGTAATACAACTCTATATTGGTCTAACTTATTTCTGACAAATTACTGATTAATAATTATATATATATATATATATATATATATATATTGATTGTTTAATTACTTATTTTTTCGTTATAATAAAATTAGACCAGTGAATATCAATGCAATTATATTGTAGAACTTTTGAATATTTTCCATTTATAAACGAGTTATTACGCGACATAAGAGTGATTGAAAATCGCCTGATGACACCACTCATGGTAGAAACCTATGTCGCGTAATAACTTTTTTAAAAATGGAAAATATATATATGTATATATGTTTGGCAAGGAATCTCTCTTTTATGGAGGTTTCGTTAAAAATAAGAGACAAGTTATTATTGTTTATTTTTATGTATTTTTCATGGGATCGTGTAATCTTTTTCTTTTGAAGACATAAAGTATATAAAAATTGTTCAAATATTTAGTTTATTCGAGCGCTTTCAGCAACGAATGTTTGGTATTATCGAGTATATTTTACATCTAACAGAAAGTATACAGTGTTATGTATGTTGGCAGAGTAGTGTGTATGTTTTAAGTTTCGAACATATTAAGCACGTTGCTAGCGTGTTCGTAGTTGATATTACTGAGTATGGTTATTTTTTATTTATAATGTCTCCGTTATTTTTAGCCTTTCTTGGGGTGTGGATTAAGAGATGATATTTGTATTGTCAATAAGTATGTTGCGGTTAGGATTTAGTAGATCTCCGTGTGTGTTTAAATGAGATCGAACAGAGCTCTGTTCTGATAGGTGCAGCGCGATTCTACGAGTCAGTTTCATAGTTGTATAGCCGATATAATACTCTCTCTTTCTCTCTCTCTCTCTCTTTCTATATATATAATTGTGTTTTTGGACAGTAGTCCCTGTGTAATTCAAGTTTCATTAAAAACCATTGAATAATTACTGTGATTTTTTTTATTTACGTTTTTCTTTCGTTTTTGTGGTTTTCTTTTCGGGACGTAAATTGTGGACATTTTCATAGTCGATTCTGTTCAAATGCACGTGGAGACCTAAAAAATCTCTGTCCTTAACATACGGGTTTATAATACAAATATAATAACCTTAACCTCTTGTGAAACAGGCTAAAAATAAAGGAAGGATTATTGATAACATGATAAAAGCCAACACTCAACTATAAATACGGCCACAATTTGCTGACGTAGTTTAGAGAAAAATAAAACATCGTTTAACTCTAGATACATACATAAAACAATGTATACATTCAGGTAAAACGAAAAATAAAATCATATTTGATAGTGGTTAAAAGTATAGCCGAAATATAGTCTCGCACAGACGAACACTGGACAAAAGAAAAATTACATAAAAAATTAACCACTGTATCTCGTCATCGTCAATTGTGCTTAACGAAACTTGTGATATATATATATTTTGCACACTACCGGTAGTTTGCAAATTTATTAGGACAGGGGTGATTTATCTAAACACCTCACTGAAATTCAAATATAGGGTGAAAAGCCAAGTCAATTGCTAATATTGGTTATTTAAAACACGGTGTAAAAGAAATGTATTAAAAAGAAGTATTTAATTTTCCCTATTTTATGTTAAACAAGTTATTTTGAAACTACTCTGTTGAACATCTATGGGATATTCTGCATGAAGTGAAGAAAATTGATAAATCCAATGTTACTTCGCAAGATACACTTAGGGAAGAAATACAAGCTGCTTGGCAGGAGATTATATACATTGAAGAATTTATGCTCTCAATACCTGACAGACTGAAGGCTGTGATCGAAGCAAAAGGCTGTTATACTAATTATTAAATTTATTTTGTAACAAGTATTTTTTTCTTGTTAAAGCATTTGTTGAGTAAATCAAATAAAATTTCTTTAATTAATTTTTTTTATTTTTTGTCAATATGCCTCATAAAAATAAAATAGTTCTTGTCCTAATACTTTTGCACAGTACTGTATATATGCACACGTACGTCTGGGAATTAAACTATTCCTCCTCTTATCAGGAAAAAGCAAATATATAGTTTCTTTTTCAATTTCTTCAGTTGTTAACACTCAGGTTTTCCAATGAATAAGTTTATTTGTACAAACATAACAGATTCATCAAGTAATTCTGAACATGCTTTGAAGTCTTGTAAATTTTCCACAACTACAAAGATATTATATCGATTTGACAATGCTATATTAATATATTTGATACTGAAAATTCAGTTTGTTATCGATCGTCTGTGACTGAGACATTACTGTAAAAATAGCAAAACAAAAAATAAAATAAAATGTCAATATCGTTCATACAGCACTTTTAATCAATACGTTGTAAACCACTGAAAATTTTCGATAGCCATTTTTTGAGGATCACTTTATATGCGATCGACTAGGCATTTCGAAGTAAATTTATCCGAATGTTATATATTATTTCAACCTAGATAAATGTCTTACCTTATTAAATAATACTATTATTTGTTAATCAACTATTACCCTCCGAGTACTAAAGCAGGTTTGATTGGCAACGCCCTGGGCAACGAAAATATTGCGTCAGCAAACCATTAACACTCACTTCCCCCAGATCAGTATGGAAACCTTACATATATATAGTGCTTTTTGTGGAATCATATTTACTTTATTTTAAGAAACTACTGAGGTGCTTTATCTATCTATCTATCTATCTATCTATCTATCTATCTATATATATATATATATATATATATATATATATATAATGCCAGTATACATAAATTAATTTAAAATCACCTGGTTTTACTTTCTGTGATTTTTTCCTTAGCACAATATTTTTTAATCAATTCACCCCAAGCAAGGCAGGACTGCCACTAGGACACAGAGAGTTACAGTAAAATAAAAGACTCGGTGCAGGTGGTATTGAAGAAAAGAAAAAAAGCAAATGGGATCCAGGGATGTAGAAGACAGCAATTGTCGTGTCATTTACATTTTTGGATAACGTCATTATCAGCGAAGCATATAAACGGGATTGATTATTTTTGTAAAATTAGCAAATTTAATGTTAAATCAATCTGATTTGCACAAATACTACTTATTTCTAGCATGAAATTTAGTATAAAGATATTTTTTCAACACAGAGCTCAAATTTCTGACCTTTCCACCGTATGTGTTGATAGATTTCACAGATGCGAGATAAGATATGATAAATGTGTATGGCTATCACAAGTGACATAACTGTAAATATTTTGCGTCAAGGGGAGAAAACCCTGAAAAACATGACTTTTCAATTTACAGATAAAAATTACCATACAAAAATAAAATTCGAATACACAAACCGAATTTAAAAATAGGGAGGCACAACGATTTGTATTAAACTTTTTAATTTTCGATTAATATTTATAATATTCGCTTAAAAATTTTATAAACTAATCCCAACAAATCTTTGAAGTATTTCTAAAATACTTTTGAATAAATATCTTTATATGTTATTAAAATTTAAAAATAAATGAAAATAATTCTTTAAATTTTCGTTATTAAATGTCCTTAATTCACATTATTTATTCAAGTAATTAAAAGCTTATCAAATTAAATAATGTCATAGTTATATTGCATTTTGAATTTTACTATTGGCAGTAGATTTTCGGAAATAGAAGTAATTTTTTTTTAATCATAGATGTTATACATTTCTCAATGATTGCTGCGTTTAACTAATGAAACCAATTTTCCTAAAAGTTAATCGCTTAAAATTTCATGAATTTGTATGGATGGAGGATAACAGATGCAAAAAAAAAAAATTACCAAGATTTTTTTAAAAATATTAATTTTAAAAGTAAGTTAATTTATTTGTGAATGAGTTCTGAAAGATTCATTAAAATACAATCAGTATTTGATTTTTGCAAACATTTCCAAATTATTGTCTTTGACACCAGAAAAAAATGAGTTATATAATATTACGTTTTCCACTGTAAACTCTCGTAACGATTTGATTATCTGCAATCTAAAATCAAAACAAGTTTTTTACCAAAATTTCGAACGTGTTAGAAGCGAACAAAAAATATTAAAAATAATTTACAATATTTTGCTCATTCATCTTAATAATAATATAAACATTTTAATTTTTATTAAGTGTGAGGCCTTTTTTATTCATATTTTCAGCGATTTAGTGGAGGTACCTAAATAGTATATCTATAAACCAGTAGAATTGATTTAAAATTTGCTGCCTTACAACCAGATCACGTTGAAACACTGGTTACTGTACGACCAGTTAAGCAACGTCGTGTGACTACATGCGAATACAAGTTGGTGTTTGCTTTGATGTGAGGATAGTGTTATGGATAATAACTCAGAATTGTTAATAGGAGAAGTGAGTTTCAATTCCAGTTGCAGTCGTAATATTCACTTACGTGTAAATACCCTTGGAAAATGTATAAATCCACATATTTTCTCCTAGCTATAGGTTAATTAATCAAACTTATATCTATGAAGCATTATATTCTTCTCCAAACAAATTTGAATAAATATAATTGCGTATAAAATATTTAGATTCAGGCATTAAATAGGCCATAGAATTTATGCCATTTAACAAAAGCATGTACGTTGTAGTGCACTGGATAGCGACTCGGAATGACAAATCGTGATGCCGAGTTCTAATTCCAGTCGAATCCCTTGCATTCACTTATGCACAAATACCCTTGAGAAAGGTATTAATCCGTCTCTTCCCTCCAGTTATGGGTTAAATAATAGAACAGATTGGGTTCTTATAGCCTTGGCTGGCAAACAGTCTACCGCAGAAAGCAATGGTAACCTACTGAGTGATAATCTGCCCAATCCGTCATGTCTTTTTCGAGACATGATTGCCCAAATCGTGTATCACATATGGCACTCAACTGACTGAACAAAAACAACCAATTAAAATTTACTAGAATTGATTCGCTTATTTGTATGAGCTATTCAATTCAAATGATAACCGGAAAATGGTTATAACGTTTTTACTCAAATCAAATCAAATCAAGAAACGTTATAGTTTTGTACAAATTTAAAGAATTCAGTTTGGTAACATTGATTCTTCCTCTCGTTGCTCTATCCATGTGCTATTTCCATGGTACATATTCTACTTCGACAAATTTAGACCTTCACAGCTATGATCCACTATGACATATAGATAGAAGCATGCGATCCTCATTTTTTCGTATTCCATTGGTAAAGAGAAAGTTGTATTCGGTCAGTTTTTTCTCAATAAATCCTGCTTGAGGGAAAAACACTCCAATAAAGATGATTACCGAACAACTACAATATTCACCTCTTCAAGTCTAGGGTCAGTCATTGTATATCGTACATATCCCCTTAATTATTATTATTTTAGCTGCAAATGCCAAAACAGGAAATTAGAAAAACCTGGCAAGAACAATTGGTGTGCCTCTGCCAAAAGCGCATCGTTGGTTAGACCAGGGTGCTGATAAGAGTGACTCTAGGGGAGGAGCAAGAAAATATAAAATTACGCGAGAGCATAAGAATTTAATGGCCGAATTCATTGAAAACTCTCCTAGGGTTACTCATCAATATATTGTAAATAAGTTGGTCGAAAAATATGAGGTTCGTGTGACGAAAGAATGCATAAGAGAGCACTTGGCCTTTACTTTAAAAGCGGTTCATTAGGAACTGGAAGCTGCCAATAATAATGTCAATAAGGTGAAACGTTAGGATTACGCAGTAGCTTTATTAGAATTTCAGTCGCAAATTGTGCCAGTTCTTTATATGGATGAAACCAAATTTAATTTCCATATTTCAAGAAGAGAACGTCGCTCTAAAAAGGCAAGAGGTCACTACATTTCTTCCATTGAACTGTAATATTGACTAAACCTCTAACTTTAGTGAGCCTTGTATTAGATATCATTTAAATACCGAGGTAGCTCTGACTTCAAAAAAAAAAAATCAATACAACATCTTATCAGAAAAGAACAGATTGAAATTAATAAACAATGTATTTTTAAATGTCAATTAAAATCATTTTTTAGAAATAATCATAAAATTTGACGAGGCAAATAGTTTGCTATCATTATAATAAAAAATTTTGTCAGTGTAATGTATATATGGGAAGTGTTTTGACAGAGGATGGAAAATGCGACACGGACATCTAAAGACGCATTGGCATGGCCGAAGACGCATCTCAGAAAGTAGCCCGAGTACTGAAAAAACAGGACAATCCCATTAGAAACAAAGAAAAGAGTGCTGGATTGCTACGTGATATCTGTCCTTCTGTATGAAAGTAAAGTGAATACTTGACGATCTCATGAAAGATGAAGGAGAGGCTTGAGACAGCAGATATGTCGTTTTACGGAAGGATGCTAAGGATATCATGGACAGAGCACGTGTGCAACGATGAGGTGCTGGAAAAGATGCAAACAGGAAGAAACTGATAATAAATATCAGGAAGAGACAAATGAGGTTCCTGGGACACGTAATGAGGAAGGAGGGCTTGAAGAACTTGATACTCACTGGTCGGATAAATGGAAGAAGAGACAGGGGAAAGCAGCGCGAGACGTACTTGTTAGGTCTGAGCAAATGGTTGACGGAGCGGGGCTTGGAAGAGATACCAAGAGAAAATATTACTGAGAGCGACAAGAGACAGAGCCAAGTGGAAGTCCATGATCGCCTACGTCCTGAAGGGGTCACGGCACATGAAGAAGAATATATTTATGAGAAAAACGCATTTCATTAATGTCAGTATCGTATGGAATATTTGCACATGCGGAAAGATAATCAACCTGAAATATTAAATTAATTTTCAAGATGATCAACAACGAACACAAATAAGCTGATAATGTTTCCTACTTATTCACCGGTAATCAAACGCAATATTTTTACTGGGAGGACCGTTGAAATATTTTGATCATTTCTTTTCAGTTCTGGCGTTGAAAAGGAAAATCTGGTAATTTAAAATATTAAAAAAAAAAGAATTGGGGAAAATATGAATGCTTACTGGATGCAACATATAGTAGAACGCCTTGGAATATATTAGACGATGCGTTCCAATAAAAAATGAAAATAATAACACGTGACTGACATATTCAAGTTTACTGATAATTCTATTAGAATAAACTGATTTTAATATGAAAATTATACACATTAAACAACACACTCAAAAATATAATTGAATCCACAAATCACTCAAATAATAATAGAAAGTAAAATCAGAAAAAGAGAAATAGTATGATTCCGACAACATCAGGATTCCATTTAATGTGTAGAAAATGTTTAATGAATAGGAAAAATACCTCATCAATTCCAGGAAGAAACTTCTCAGTTCGTAATGGGAATGCCATTGAAACCCCAAGACGAGTGTGAAGAGAAATCTACAAAGAAACCGGTGTAGATGGCAAAAGAGCTGGTTATTTCGGATAGGTTGCTAAGGAGGGTGTGCGTTGTGGTGCAGTGGATATCGACTTGGAACGACAATTCGTGGAGCTGAGTTCGAATTCTATTTGAATTCCTTGCATTCTCTTATGCACAAATACCTTTGGAAAATGTATTAATCTGTCTCTTCCCTCTAGTTATGGATTAAATAGTAAAATAGATTGGGTTCTATTGCCTTAGCTGGCAACCAGTCTACCGCAGTAAGTAATGGCAAGCTTTTGCGGGATAATCTGCCCAATCAGTCATGTCTCTTTTGAGTTATGGTCGCCCAAAGCATGTATCACGTATGGCACTAAAATGACTGACTGACCGCCAAGGAGGATTGTGAAGTAAGATTTAGGGCATAAACCATACGAAGTTACAACAACGGCTACTATTTTTAAGTGCCTGCAAGCAAAAACAGATTAGCAGACGGAAGAATATTTTAGAGGAGATGTAACGATAGGTTTTTCACTCGAGAGTCAGGGATCAACAACCAAACCAATAGGGTTGGTGCAACTCCACCAGGAAATATTCGTATCGGTGTTAGGATAGACTTCTGAAGCAACTTGTGTCATGGTTGATTCTAATGGTTCGAAAACGTTATTGGTTTTATTGAGTAAGGAGTGAAAGCGAATAGCAGAGTTGATGAGGAAATGCTGGCGATAGATGTGTTGCTATGGTTGTCAGTCATATTTAGAAATCGCTATATTGCCACTCAAGACTGGGATTTTATACACACGGCCCACTTGAAGCAGAACTCGTGCAAGACATTTCTGCCGAATTTGGCCTCCGTATCGGGAATATCTCTGTTATATTTATCGGGAGTACATAGCTAAGAACACTCGCAGACATTTATGTACTATAAATGTCTGCGAGTGTTCTTAGCTATGTACTCCCGATAAATATAACAAATTGATAATCGAAAAAATCGGGTTATAGAAGGAGTGGTTCAATTTTAATCTAATTTGATACACTCATAGACAAAGACATAAGAAACGATATTCAGAAGTTTCAAGGTTGCAGTTCTTACAATAGTGCAGAAAATCGATAATATATATATAAGAGGCAAGATGTTTGTGTGTGTGTCTGTTTATCTGTATGTATGTCCTTTATACAAATCCACAATTTTTATCCGATTCTCACCAAACTTAAGGCTGAGTCTGAGCTCCAGGACCATGGATTAGTTTTAAAACTTTCATTACACCCGAGCCACGCCGGGCTACACTGCTAGTAATATATATTAACTCTATAATTGTATAATGAATTTTATAATTAACAGGAATTTTATAATGCGTGAAGTATTACGATATACAGCATAATTTATATAATTTTATAATCTGTATAAATGTTATAATCTCTATAAATTATATAATCTCTATATATGTATAAGTCTATAATGACATAATAAATTGTATAACCTTTATAAATTAGATAGCATGTATAAGTCCTTTAATATGTATGCATATAAATTGTATTATCCGTGTAAATCTACATAAAAAGGCATAAATATTGATGCAAAATAACTGTTATGCATCGCCTTCTACAGTAAAAAATGCTGACATCAATAGAATATGTATGAATAGTGGTATTGCCTTTGCTTATGGACAAGCATTTACATTGTCTATTTTATATAGGGCGATTTAGATAAAATATTTTGATGCAAAATCATACCATCATATGAATTATTTACCAGAAAATATGAATCCCTTCCCTACAAAAAGCATATAATAAATCTGAGGAATATCCATAAATGTTTACAACGGATATCGTGGATCACTTGAAATATTAGCAATAGAAAAAAAAATGTGCGCATTTCACAAACGTTTTTGTACAACTAAAATAACCATTTAAAATTTACAAAACTTGGGAACGAAAATGATTAAAAAAAAAAGATTGATGGAATTGTATTTGTATACAGAGAGAAATATTTATATGTAGTTTTCTCTGCCTGTGAATATCTCTGTGTTTGCGTATGAGTGACTGCCGTTATGATCATTTTTTCGCCGTGTTTCTATGGTTGTAGAATTTATTCATGTAAGCAGAGGATAAAAATAATCAATAGCAGTCTTTGGAAAAATAACACTGGGAAAAAGTGACGTTTTGGTACCACTCAAATCTTATTACTGTACAAGCTTTTCACGCAAAGCTAACCAGAACCATACAAGGAAATGGCGAAGCCTAGCATAAACAGACCAATAAACGCCCACCTCGGTCTCTAACCCCACAGTCTAACTCAATCAACTCTAAGCGTATAGTGACCCTTGTAACCTCACAACGAAAAAACACAGGACCTTGCTCCAGCGCCGAAAGAGGGAAGGGTAAAGCTCTTTGTTGATTTATTTTTAAAGGGAACTGACTTTACATTAACTTGTATTTTTTCAACAACCGAATAAAAGAATAGTTTCATGAAAATAATTAGGGAAAAAATAGAAAATGGACAGTTTTCTAAAACTGTATGTTCAGAGAAACTAAGCAGACCAACGTACATAATATATTTGTTATCGATTTTTTTCCCTTGGCATTAGCTTGTTGATCGCAAACAGAAAGATTCTAACAAGCAAATTTTGATAAACAACTGTTCATTTCTCCGCTTCAGTTTTCGTGAGCGTTAGCTCGCGCGTCTCTAAAAAGTAGAATTTCTCATTGAAAAGCATATATATATATATAATCCAAAAGGATAATCAGGAAGGTAAATCCCCAAAAACCGATCATAATTAATATTAAAATTGATCAAGGTGGAGGGCTTGATGCAAATATTATATTCTAATTCAGTCAGTTAAGTGCCATACGTGATACACGCTTGGGCGATCATGTCTCGAAAGAGACATGACTGACTGGGTAGAAGATTATCCCGCAGTAGGTTGCCATTGCTTTCTGCGGTAGACTGGTTGCCGGCCAAGGCTATTGAACCCAATCTGTCCTGCTATTTAACCCATAACTGGAAGGAAGAGACGGATTAATACCTTTCCCAAGGGTATTTGCGCGTAAGTGAATACAATGGATTCAACTGGAATTCGAACTCGGCTCCTCCGGTTTCTCGTTCCGAGCCGATATCCACTGTACCACAACGCACATCAGAGCCAAATTTCGATGTTTAAATTCGTTGAAATTTTTTTTTACTTGTGCCGATATAAAAGCTTTTGTTATTTGATTTTGATTAAATAAATATTTCGTTGCTGAAGACACGAGGAAATACTCTTAGAAATAGCTATTCAACGAATTTAAACATCGAAATTTTGTTATATATATATATATATATATATATATATATATATATGTATATATATATATATATATATATATATATATATATATATATATATATATATATTGCGATGGATGAGTTGTCTCCTAAATTACCAAAATGTGAAAATAACATTGACATCTTATTTTAATAGATATATTTCCCAAAATTGCTAAAACATATATTGAAATACTAAATAGTAAATTTATTCAATAAAATCACATTTGGCTTGATATCAGGTCCCCAGACGATTTCGGAATATCCTGCAACTCTTCTGAACAATCTCCTTCTTTAAGTTTATGAATGCTGCCATAATCCTGCCCTACACTTCATCTTTGGTGTTACAAGGCGTTTTGTTATTCTTTCGTTCAACTGCGTCCCACATATAATAATCAAGGGAAGGAGGTAAGATCTAAGGGGTGATGTGGTTGCAGATATTGTCTGACAGCTACAACTGGGTTTCACGCTTGTATGGTATGCTTCCAAATCTTATTGCCAGACATAAGGTCTTCCAGCAGCCACCGCCTTGACCCAAAGCAGCACTACCTTCTCATAACACTTGATGTACATCTCCGTATTAAATCTGAGGCCGTTTGGGAAGATAAATGGAGGCATAAATACGCCATGATCACAGCAAACACTTTAGTAATCACCATTAGACTCATCCCACTCTTTCGGAACCCTCTTTATTTTCCTCGGATTGACAACTAAAAGCTCTGAAATGTTCATATTGAAGCTTCTGGCAAGAATGCCAAGCACATTTCTGGCCGAATGATTTGCGACATGGTGGTTTATTTTTCCCAAACGGTGCCCAATTTACACTACTATAGACAAAATATAAAAGAACAATTTACCCATCGCACCAGCGTTTATATATATATATATATATATATATATATATATATATATATATATATATGTGTATATATATATATATAAACTACATATAATGTATTCACAGTCAGGTTAGCCAAATGCAGACGACAATTCTACTCCTGTAGCTTCTTCTCTCGCACTTCCCGCCTGTGGAACTCCCTCCCGTATTCTTGCTTTCCTGACGGCTACAACCTCCAGAAATTTAAATGCAAAGTCAATACTCATCTACAAACCACTGGACTCTAGCTCTCTCCCAACCCCTGTATAACCTTCCCTTTCTCTCCACCTATGTATCTGTCATCGCACCTGCTTTCTATTGTTCCTTTCTGACTAGTTTGTACTCCTCACTCTTTTCTAATTAATCTTTTTACATTTATGTAACCCCTGCACATCAGTGGCGTTTCCGCCTTGCTCGGGGCGAAATGATTAAAAAAAAAAATTCATACTCTTTTTAGTATTTATTGCCAAGTGCCATTTATCCTAAATGAAAACAGAATGGTTCTTTTGATATTATTACTTTGCAAAATTTTACAAGGCAAGGAAGCAAAGATGAACTCGTCCGACTCACCTTAAATTTTCTTCATTCTTTCATTGATGAAACTGCATATTAGGTAATTATTAAATATTTATATATTCATTTGATGCAATTGTTATAGTACAGTATTAATCTAAATGTGAGTTTTTATTATTTTACATTATTTTACTAAATAAGATGCCAATTAACTGACAATGTTTCGTCAAATCAATTTAATATTAAATTGCTTTGACGGAACATTGTCAGTCAATTGGCATCTTATTTCTCTTCATTAATTACACGAGTTAGTTAAGTAATGACTTCATTTTGGCTGAGATTTCCAGATGAAGCATTGTTAATTGATACACATTTTGTTTTCACGTATTTCATTTTGTTTACTTGTTTGTTTACAAGTAGCAATAGCTTTATATTGTTTGATATTTTGAAATTAAACATTATCGAGTAATATAAATACTTGTCTAGTATTTATTTCGTCTTATTTCGCTTGTATTTCGTCACATATTCGTCGTGATTCAGTCAGTTGAGTGTCATACGTGATACACACTTTGTGCGATCATGTCTAGAAAGGGACATGACTTATTGGGTAAAAGATTATCACGCAGTAGGTTGCCATTGCTTTCTGCGGTAGACAGGCTACCAGCCAATCCTATAGAACACAAACTGTCCTATTTTTTAACCCGTAACTGGAGGGAAGAGAGGGATTAATACTTTTCCCAAGCGTATTTGTGCGTAAGTGAATACAAGGAATTCAACTGGAATTCGAACTCGACTCCCAGATTTCTCGTTCTGAGTCGATATCCACTGCTTAAACGATCGAAAATGATAAGATTGTCGAGGAGGAGAGAAGCGGTTTCAAATCATGTAGCCGTATACTTTTTACTCCGTCCCGACGAGTTTATACACAAACGCTAAATTATAATCGAAGACTTGCGACACAAGTTAAATTAAATGAAAAAAAATAAATGAAAGTGTTATCAATAATCTATCAAATTAGATTTTACTAAAACTGACATTAATTTGAAAATACTACATTGAGATAAGACATACCTTGATTGACATTAAGAAATGTTTTATGAAATTTGCTTACAACCGTTCGCTATATAACTATGTGGTTTGTGTGTGGCGTTTGTCTTCCTTAACGACTAAGACTCACATTTGGTCTAGATTTTATCGGCCTTATTTCAATGGGGCAAATAAAGCATCTTTGTTATTTCTTCATATTTTTCTTCTTTTTTTAAAAAAAAAAACGCAAACCTTTGATATTCTGAGCAAAGTGTGTGTTGTTTCTGTCCTCAGTTAACGGTAAATAAGACAAAAATACAGTGGCTACACGAAGCAAGGGATAGGGGTATTTAAGCTAGTCTTTGCCGCTCGGTCGAAATGGATCTGAAGGAGAGGCATATATTACCGAATAAAACCGTTGATTCGTCGCTGATCTAAAAGCCCGAATATATTTGATGTTGTGATTTATAACTGCATGCACACACTATCTCACAGAGAAAAACAAACAATATGAATATAAAGAAATAATAACCATATCACTGAGCACTGCCCCTGCTTCTCCCAGAATGTAGCCATAGAGAAGCACATATACACATTTAAATGGTAATAGGAGTTTCATTACACACATACATATGTATATAATATATATGTGCAGATAGCATCTGAAATGTATATGGATATACACAATATATATATATATATATATATATGTGTGTGTGTGTGTGTGTGTGTGTGTGTGTGTGTGTGTGTGCGTGTTTGTGTTAGGTACGTGCAAAAATATGCAGCGGCATTTATTAATTTAAAAAATATTATATTGTATCTTTTTCCGCGATTGTTTGTGTGAAGGAAACAATCTCTTGTGTGTGTGTGTGTGTGCGCGCGCGCGTGCGTGCATGTGTGTATTTCTGTACGTATGTACATGTAGATGTTTGCGTGTGTATTAGAGAGAGGTGCAGATTGAGTGAGAAATAAATTAGTCTAATTTTCTACCTACAAATTCTTTGTAAATGAGGAGTAAATTCCATCTCTTTTGGTTGCTTCCGCTTAGTCGCACCCTGGGACACGTTGGAGCTACACATATAAATGAAGACAGGCTCGTTATTCCATGGTTGAGCGGGAGTGTAAGCCTATTTCAGGCGAACCATCATCAGCTTTCGTCTTTATTGTACAGGGGATTTTACATGATACAGTACTATGCAAAAGTGTTAGAACAAGAACTATTTTATCCTTTATGAGGCATCAAAATAAAGTTTAAAATCACCCCTGTCCTAACACTTTTGCACATTACCGGTAGTGTTCAAAATTATTAGGACAGGGGTTATTTTCCTAAAAACCTCACTGAAAGTAAATTGCTAATAAATATTGATTATTTAAGACTTGGTGTAAAAGAAATGTATTAAAAATAAGTTATATTTAATTTTTCCTATTTTCTATTAAACAAGTTATTTTGAAACTGCTCATTATTCTATTATCCTTGGATATGACTGACTTTTTCCTTATTCCCCACTCTCGAAATGATAAATCTAATGTTACTTCGCAAGACACACTTTGGGAATAAACAGAAGCTGCTTAGAAGGAGATACCGTTAGATATATTGAAGAAGCTTGTGATGTCAATGCCTGACAGAATGAAGGCTGTTGTCAAAGCAAAAAGCTATTATACTAAATATTAAATTTAATTTGTAACAAGTATTTTTCCTTGTTAAGGCATTTACTGAGTTAATCAAATAAAATTATTGTTTATTTTTTACCAATATGCCTCATAAAAGATAAAATAGTTCTTGTCCTAATACAGTACTTTATATATATATATATATATATATATATATATATATATATATATATAGTTTTTGGTCATAATTAAATTAAACCTGTACTCAGTTGTATAAAAAAGAGCTCAATATATTCATACTGTAGAGCTTAGAAATTAGTTATTTCTGCAACCTAGTTTTCAACGTTTCGGTATCTTCAGGCTATTTATAATAATTAATTTTCCAAAGTTTTCCGAACGTACAACAGAGATATTTACGAAGGCGCGACTTCAGAATTAGGGAGGAATTACTTAAGGATCTTATAACATTTTTATCAAGGTCTATAGGAAACTAATACAAATCTATAGGTGTGAAGCAGACAGGCTAAAGAGGAACGTCTCAGCGACAAATGCGTAGAAGTAGAGAGACTGAGCAGGACCAATAAAGCAGACATGCATAAAGAGATAAGAGAAATGACAGGACAAAAACCTGCTCTTCAACAGGATGCATAAAATCCAAGGATAGAACGATAATATTGGAGAAAGAGGAAATACTCCAGCATTGTAAAAGAGCTGCTGATAGCCCTGGAAGAATACGCCATAGAGAAAATTACAGAAATAATATAATAGTGCAATAATTCCAGACGACCTATGCAAGTTTATTTTTATAGAAGTGTCTAAGAAGCCAGGTGCAAACGAGTGCAAACTACATTGAACTATCAGCTTAATGAGACACATTACAAAACTGATCGTCCGAATCATGATGAATAGAGCGAGAAGCAGAATCAGCCATAGATAGGACAGGAACAATGCGGGGTCGTCAAAGACATTGGAACAAGGAACGCCATATTTATGATTAGATTGCTCTCTGAAAGGGCTATACAAATGAAGAAGGATTTGTACCTATGTTTTATTAGTTATGCTAAAGCATTAGACAAATGTAGAAAATACGCTACAAAGAATTGATGGAAATGCTCAGCAGCCTCGACATTTTTTGGAAAGACATCAGATTAATGAAGAATCTCTACTGGCAGAAAACTGCCTGCAAACGGACAGGTAACGAGTTCATTAGATTTACAAAGTTAGAAAGGGGCGTAAGGCAATGATGTGTCTTTTCACCGGATCTGTTCTATTTGTACAGCGAGAATATTTTGAGGTCCTTAGATGCTATGTCAAGATTTGTAATCAAACGCCACAATTTGAACAACATAAGATACGCAAATGATACAGTGCTGATTGCAGACACGGAAAGGAAACTACAAGACCTCCTACAGAAGGTAACTGAAGAGAGTGAAAAAAAAAGGACTACAAATAAACTGCAAAAAAACCGAATGCCTGGTCATCAGTAAAAAAGGCAGCCCAATATACCAAATACAGGTCGGAGATACAAAAATTTATATACATGGGAAGTGTTTTAACAGTAGACGGAAAGTGCGACACAGAGATCCGAAGGCGAATTGGCATGACGAAGGAAGCATTCCAGAAGCTGAGTAAAGTACTAAGACACAGGAATCTTTCGCTAGAAACAAAGAAGATAGTACTAGATTGCTATGTGATGTCTGTTCTTCAATACGGCAGTGAATGTTGTACAATATCATCGAAGATTCAGAAAAAAATTGAAGCAGCTGAAATGTGGTACTACAGAAGGATGCTACGGATATAACGAACCGAGCTTGTGAGCAATGGTGAGAGGCTGGAAAGAATGGCAACAAAAAGAAAATTAATAGTGAGCATCAGGAAAAGACAACTGAAGTTCCTGGGACAGGCAATAAGGAAGGAGGGCTTGGAGAACCTGATACTAACAGGCCAGATAGAGAAAAAAAACAGACAGAGGAAAGCAGCGGATAACATATTTGAAGGACCTGAGCAGGTGGATTACAGAATGGGGGTTCCGTGGTGTAACAGGAGAAAGCTTGCCACCAGGGATAGAGAGACGTGGAAGGCCATGATTGCCTACGTCTTGAAAGGACAGTGCACATAGAAGAAGAAGATTACTTCTGATCTTTTATACAGTCATTTTTTGCTGTGGAAACAACGTTATGGCTAACTTACCAACCTGGACGAAAGTGTGTTAATATCCTAAAGTAACACCGCCTAAATTTTGAGTATTTTTGTTCGTAAAATATGTGTGTGTTTCTGTGTGTCTGTGTGACTATTTCACTTTCATATGCTATTATTTTAGTTCAAATGATGTAATTTCGTATCTGTACCGAGGCTGATCGTTGTCCTAATAATTGTTTAAAAACAAGTCTGAACTAATTTAGACACACCCCGAAATACGCTTTGCTTTAATCTCAATTTGGACTTGTGCAAGAATAAGAACGCCTTGTCAATGTCTTTGAGCAATGGCTCGTTGCTATAAATCAATTTGCTGATATTATGATTATTACAATATAATTTATTACATTAATGATCTCGCATCTGTAAGTTGTTTAAGGGTTGGTAGCTTGCGAAGCGAAATCGATCAGTCGAGTTCAAATTTGAACAGAGTGTGTTACTGTTGTATCCTGTTAGGGACAGTAAGAAAAACACGGAAACAAGAAGATATGTTGAACCAGTGTATTAGAATAAGAGAACATATATACAGAATAAGAGCGTTAGTAGTCTGCAAATAGAAGTGTCCGCCCGAACTGTCCAGTTACACTGCGTCTCGACTGTCTCTCGACTGCCTTACGACTGCCTCTCCAGAAGTTACGCAGGTTAGTATTTATTGAAAGAAGAGTGCATTGCATTGTAGAATAGGGTATCATAATAGTTACGTTCACTGTGATTAAAAAAAAAAGATTGTCAAATCTATGACTCTATCTCTATATATATCACTGGCGGAGCATTCAGCCATCGACAAATTAATAAAGCCGCAAATTCTTCGGACAGATAAAAATCTATAACACTCTTTCTTAGTTCGGATTAACTTGATTCTGGTTACGTTGAAGCTATATATATATTGTCATCCGCAGACAGATCTGTTTCGCTGTATCACAGCTCATCACTACGGTTAGACTCTGATTGCTTTTTAACCCAGGATTGAAACCCGACCGAATTGGCGTCAGTTGGCGATTCTACCTCTGGGCTATGGGCGTTCGGTGGAAGAAGGCAGACATTTTAGCGCATACATTATCATTATACGCGCCCAATAGCCAGAGTGTTCTAATTCATTTTACTGAATGAGCAAATGACTTATATATATCTATAAGGTATATTTATATAGCAAGTATTCATCCAGTTTGATTAAAAAGGGCCTACCTGTTTTGTTACACACAAAGCCGCAGTAGATTATTTCAAACTCAAGTCTTCCAAAGAATACGAATATATAAAAAGACACATTGCACTGGAAAGTAACTGAAATGGCCGAAAATTTCGGACAAAGTCGCAACACAGCAGTGTATACTTACTTACTTGTACTTGTACTTGTAACGGCATTCACCCGAAGTGGGTTGAGCCGGCTCCAATGGAGTTAACCGCAACGCGCATCAAGGCCATCCACCCTCGTCAATCGGCATGATCTAGCCATTCGCGGTCCCAGCGTCGGACACCAAAAACGCTAGGACCGGACATGAGCTCCATGTCTGTTTCCACGTCTTAAATTAACCACCTCGGCGGTTCCTTCAAGTAGTGGGTGCGTTAGGCGCCACCACTTTACGGGCGAATTCATCACCAGGCCGCGCAGCACGTGGCAGAACCACCGGAATCTCCTTTTAAGCAGAGTTTCTTTCAGGTCAAGGATGTTACGACTAGCGCGGATGGTCGAATTGGGGATCCGTTCAGAGAGGCAAATGCGCAGGATACGGCGAAGGCAGTATTGATCGAAGACCTCAAGTTTATGAAAATTCTCTCTGCGCAGTGGCCAGGTCTCACATCCATCGAGAAGAATTGTTCTGACCATGGCCTTGTAGATGCGCAAATTCGTGGATCTTCTTATCTCTTGTCGAGACAAAAGACGTTATTGAAGACAGACAAAGGCACCTTTAGCCAGATCGATACGGGTGGTAATACAGCAGTGTATCAACAATTTTGATCACAATAATCAACACTTTATACGAAAATTGGAAAAAATAGATAAAATTAAAAAGACACCGCTTGTGAATATATATATATATATATATATATCCGCAGATAGATCTGTTTCGCTCTATCACAGCTCATCAGTAAGATTAGACATCCGATTGCTTCCAGCCAGGATTGAAACCCGAACTAATTGATATCAGTCGGCAAGTCGGGCAGTGAGCTATGGGCGCTCGGTAGAAGATGGTGATCTTTTAGCGTGTTATATAAAATATAACATACACCAATAGATTAGAGTGTTCAAATTCTGAATTAACGATACATAGATAGTTGAGTAGATACTGTTTTTTCAAAGTCTACCATTCTTCCACAGTGTTCAGTCAGGTCATATATATATATATATATATATATATATATATATATATTTAAAATTATTTGTTTGAATATTATTTTTTATTGATACTCGTATTTAAGTAGATATTCTATTCATAATCTAACTGTATATTTATTTATTTTTACCGGCCTGATTAATTAATGATAAATCTTTGCGACGAAACTGTGTGTCATTCGGCAGGATTCGAACCTGCGACCCCTATCCACATAGGGAAAGCCACCAATTGACCTTGCGCGTCATAAACTTCTCGAATCCTGTTGAATGACGCGCATTTTTGTAACAAAAATATATCGTAAATACTTAGGCCGGTAGAAAAAAAAATATAGTGTTTGATTGTAAACAGAATAAATATGAGTATCGATCAAAAATAATGTTCAAACAAATAATTTATAATTGTCGGTTTGTTTATAACTATTTCGTTAATCTTCGTTAATTTGCGTACTATATATTTTTTTAATCGTATCACCTCGAGCAAGGCGGTAACGCCACTGATGTGCAGGGGGCTACGTAATAGTGAAAAGATTGGAAAAGAGAAAGCCGGAAACCACATTCTAAACAGGGAACAAGGGATGGGCCTCTTAACCTGTTCAATAGACGTGGGTGGAGTGTGAACCAGGCGATAGATAGATCTATCTACTCCAATATATATTGTAATAGTTGTTACAATGGTTTTAAAAACATAGTATCACTACAGAAAAATTCTCGTGTTTCAGTGCCCAACTGCTCCTCTTCGGGTGATTTGTGGAACTGAAAATAAATGGTTTGAAACGATTTATTTTTGGGAATGTGATATGTAGGTTGATATGGGGGATGGGAATTTAGTTTTGTCCGTCGGCTGTTTGTAACCATGTAACAGCTTTGGTTTAGGATAGGGGATCGCCCCAAGCAATGCAGTCTACTGCCACTAGTACGCAAGGTGTTACATAAGAGGAAAGTTATGAGAAAGAATGACAGATTACAAGGCGTGTCAGGAAGTGGGTAAGAGAAGGGTTAAGATACTGAGATTGATGTGGACAGAGAAAGGAGCAGGAGAGAGAGGATGCAATTCAGCGAGATAGATGACGATTGACTTTACAGTTAAATTCTTGGAGATTGTAGCTGTCGGGGAAGCAAGTAAACGAATGTAATCTGGCCCCACCCGAGGAAGGCTGATGCAAGCGAGGGTGTTTCCGGTCTTTGAAAGGAACGGATGTCGTTTTGACCTTATTTCCGGCAGCAGCGGAAATAACTACAGAGGCAAACAGAACAGGTGTCTCTGAGAATTACGTGGGCGTGCGTGGGCGAGGCAAAACCGGAAGAAAAAGTCCCGGTTCTGGAAGATTATAAAAAGACCTCGTCACACGGATTCGCCAGTAGTAGTAGTAGAGGAGCAACAGAGATCGGCCGGTGAAGAGAGACACAACAGATACGACTACACTCCCGTCAACCCATTTGAAGCACGCTCTCTCAATTCTCTGTTCCCTATTCTACACGGTCCATCGTCATTAATAAAAATATAACTTCATATTTTTATATATATCCGCTGTTTACACAGACGTCATAATTGGTGCCTAAGTGACTTGCTGTTTTGAGACAACAAAACAGTTAGATGCGAGCTGGTTGCCACGGCGACGATTGAAATTCAACGGACTTAAAACTACCAGATAGAAAGAAAAAAGAAGACGAAAATATATAGCAGCCGCACGACTATAGACATCAGCCAAGGTAGGTGACTCTTTGATTTGATAGTGTGTGTGTTTTCTGCTCGTGTTTATAAGTCTAGTTAGAAAGAAAAAATGGAACAGCATACTTTTGCCGATCTGACCCTAGAATTGAGAAATATGGATTGTTCGGTGTCGAACACATTAAGGGTAGAACGGAGGGGGTGCAGGACTACATGCAGAGAGTAGTACGCCTAGCGGAGAGCGCATAGGGTGGTTGACGGGAGGAATAAAGTTGAGATATTTACCTATCTGTAAGTATAAAACATCTGAGTTAATGATTTTTTTTTTTTTGTTAATATTTTACCATATATGTGAAGTGAGTTTACTGGTATGTTGCTTAATTAATCTTACTTTTATTGAGTAAGTGAAATGTAAAATCATGTAAAGGAAGTTTCTTCTACTCTTTAAAGTGGATAATTGGATTAACTTGTTGATAACAATGTTTTCTTTGGTTTGTGCAGTGTTAGGTTTTCTTTTTTTTGGGATTTCTTTTCAATGACTGTACACTACAAAATGATTTACATTTCTATGTTTGTGAATTATGCTTTTGTGCAGGTTCCCATCAATTCAACATCCTCTGTGAATTTTCATTTATGTGACTTGGTAAATATCTTTTGAAGATATATTAATTTCTGAAAACTTTATATTGACACGGATAGACCTGCAGATTCCACAGTTGATCGGAACAAAAAGAAAGAACAACTGAAAAGTCTTGTAGACTTATTGGCTGATATGCTACCAGGGATTTGCACTTTGCAGTTCTTTGTGGTGGCGGGTCTCGGAGCAAGCTTGTCGCCCAAGCCCCGCTGGCCAGTATACGGATAAAGGAGGGGTGTGCTGCTTACAATGATCACATGGTGTTGACTGCACAGGTTAACGGTGACTCAAGATTTAGAAACGTAGGGAAGCTACAGCTCACACCCATAAACGTCTCTGGTTCAGTGGTTTGGTCCCCAATTACGCAGAAATTTCCCAATTTTTCAGTGGACACCATGCCGGTAGAATTGCGCGATATGGAGGAGATTCCTATCCGCAAACTAGTAAATACCTTGGAACAGATAGATATGGAAAGATTTAGTGAAGGATATGAAGAACTCCCGAAGAAGTTGACGATGGGAGTCATTGCTGGCATAGTCGGCGTTATGATAATCCTTGGAATAATAGCTAGGAAGCGGATTTTTAAGTGTGAAAGAAGAAACAGTGCTTCGGGAAAGGAAAGGGAGTTATCCGTTGTGAATAGTACTCCGGGGTCAACGGGTGTTCAACACTCAAATGTCTCTGCGTTAAACAGAGAGATGTCAACAAATCAGATATGCTTGGATTCGAATCCAGAGGAAGTAGTTCAAGGAATAGAAAACATTGTACAAACTAAGGAACTACGAGTCACGGGTCCATTGTTTTAGACTAAATTAATATAGATGAAACCTCTAATCCTCCACAAGTAAATTGCATGCGGATTAACGTTGGAATCAGGGTAATTTTCTTCATTTTCTATTGAACATTTCTCGGTCAGACTATGAATGATATGTACTGCAGATAATGGCCATTTTTCTGTGTTCAAACATAGTATATTTGAAATTAAATTAAATTAAATGAAGTTACATGTGTAACAATAAACTCGAGCAGAAGCACGCATGGTGTTGGTCAAAGGTCATTTACTCAATGTCAGTTTAGAAACTGGGGCGCGGTTACCGCCTATAATCATGTGGTTATGCATCGAGGCGTCTACGCTTATGGACAGAGTCGAGAAAGAAAACGAACATTTTTAAGGACTTTGCCCAATTCTGTGAAAATGGATATTTAAAAAAAAAAAAAAGTAAAAAAGAACAATGAAACATCGAGCTGGTAGAACAATTTTTCACGATGGACACGAACATTGTTGGGTTGCCGATGTAGGCTCCCCTATATATTTTTTTGTTGTTTTTTTGTTTCGGCATGCACATGTTTTGTTGTTTTGGCGTGCACATGTTTTATACAATTGTCGGGCTTGTGTGGCATGGGGAGGAGTGTGAGGGTGTTGCGCTTAAAATGTTCTTAGGTGAACATTTTGGAAAATGGGAGGGCGAGGAATGTAATATAACAATCTGGCCCCACCCGAGGAAGGCTGATGCAAGCGAGGGTGTTTCCGGTCGTTGAAAGGAACGGATGTCGTTTTGACCTTATTTCCGGCAGCAGCGGAAATAACTACAGAGGCAAACAGAACAGGTGTCTCTGAGAATTACGTGAGCGTGCGTGGGCGAGGCAAAACCGGAAGAAAAAGTCCCGGTTCTGGAAGATTATAAAAAGACCTCGTCACACGGATTCGCCAGTAGTAGTAGTAGAGGAGCAACAGAGATCGGCCGGTGAAGAGAGACACAACAGATACGACTACACTCTCGTCAACCCATTTGAAGCGCGCTCTCTCAATTCTCTGTTCCCTATTCTACACGGTCCATCGTCATTAATAATAATATAACTTCATATTTTTATATATATGCGTGTTTGTTGTTTGTCGATATATAACAGGAAGAGAGTTCCACAGGCGGGAAGAGCGAGAAAAGAAGCTGTTGGAGTAGTATTTGCTTTGACATTTTATTTGTTTCACAGTGAAAGGGTGGAACCTAGATGATAATCTTGTTGCTCGAGTAAATTCATAAATGGGGGCACCAGAGAGGTAAGTTCACCGGAGCAGAAGCCGTGAAAGTAGTTGTAGAAGAGACACAGGGAAGCCACATTGCGGCGGTGAGAAAGTGACTCTATCTGAGCTGCTAAGTCGGGATCAATCACATTATAGTTGGATCTTATCACGGACCCCATAGCAGGGGCACCCGACCAGATTTTGCAGCAATATTCAATGCAGGGACGGATGGTAGATTTATATACGTGCAGGATGGTTTCAGACGGGAAAAACTTTCTGGCCCTAAAGAGAAAACCGACCTTCTTAACAGCGGATTTAGCTATGGATTCGATATAGTCATTCCACTTGAGGTCTGTTGTGACAGTTAACCCGAAATGAAGACATAAAGAAATACTGTCTATTACACGCCCTGCCATCACCTCAGATAATTTATGAACTATTCAGGCAGTGTCGCTAATTTATGTCTTCGAGAAGTAATTTAAGATGTGATTTGTCTACACATGCAACAGATTTTGGTTAGTTTTCCAGTGTCACATTATTTAAAATGCTTTCTTTTTTCTTTTTTTCTCCTTCACCTATTTCTGAGCACATTAGAGACACATGCATATATCAGAAACAAAACCGGTTTTCCATATTGAGATACTTCAATACATCCAGAATATGCAGATGAATGCTTCGGAGACTATCAATGACTAAGGAAGGAAGCTAAATAACCCTATGAAATGTCCAATATGAAAAACATTTTATAGACTATACTGCGCTAGTTTTTTCTTCTTCGTTAATGACCTCGTCTTTCTATGAGTTGATGATGGTTCACCGTAAATTCTGATATTTATCGCTATTACCGATGTTATTTTTTTTATTTTTTTTTTATTATCCCTTTTAAATCCCCGGTCTATCATCCATTTAAACAAGGTTGTGAAAAAGATTCATCGCTCTTTATATTTACGTTGATAGTTTTTGTTCAACTCAAATTCTTCATATCACTTCACTTTACTCATTACATGTCCCAGAAACTTTTACTCTATCTTTTTAATTCTAAACATAAACCTCCCTTTTATTGCCATTTTCTCTAAAGCCTCTTCTTTAGTCGTATTCTAAGTCAATGGCATTAACCGAATCCTTCTGTAAAACCACATGTCTATTGTCTCTTCTTCATCCCTGAGAAAATTGTCAAGGATTCTCTGCCATAAACGAAAATTGATATTAACATAAACGTTTGGTATACACTTCTTTGTTTCTAACAAAATTTTCTTCTTTCTACCAGGATTCGTAGTGGGCGACAAAAAATTTAACAGCAGATGACAGGGTGTTGACAGCAAATAGAAAAAGAAAACTACAGGAATTTCTACAGAAAGTAGTAAAGAAAAGCAAGAAAAAAGAGAATGGAGTGTATTGTTTTCAACAAAAGAAACAGCCTGATATACGAATTAAAACTAGAGATACCAAAATTAAACATGTTCAACATTTTTAAATCTAAGAAGTGTTTTCAACATATAATAGAAATAAGGTATTTTTGTCAGTAAAAGAAATAGTTCAAGATACGCACTATGAATCAGAGACACTAGATTGATCAAATTCGAAATATTAAATATATAAGAAATATTTTAAAAGAGAACGGAAGACGTGACACTGAAATGATAGAAAACTCTGAATTATGAATAATGCCTTCTAAAATTAAAGCAAAGTATTAAGAAACGGGAACATTTCGTTAGCAAAAAATGGATAATGAACTATTATGTAATATGTCCACGGATTGCTGGACAATCTCCTCACAAATAAAGAAGAGGCAAGAGAAAAACGAGATTGTTGCAACATCCTGACGAGTGGTCCGAACGATTGCAAAAATTTTCTTCTAAGAAGTCTTGTGCTGAATATGATATTATTTAGCTAAGTGACAAATATTATATTTGTATTTATCTTATATGTATTATTCTACTTAATGAGAGATTAATTCAATAAACGATATTGATATACTGGATGCGTCATTCAGAAGAAAGTTGTCTCAGATGAAAGACTAATTTAAAAGCATGCAAGAATTATCAACCGACAAAATTCTGATTGTATGAGAAGACAATTAGAAAATGAGAATAATTGAAAAGAAGACAATAAGACATAGAAAACACTGAAAGTATAGTATAGTATAGTATAGTAAATGTAAAATCTATTTGTTGTACCGGAATTCAATATTCGAAGATTGATCGAGAAAGCTAAAACGTGAGGAAAACAACAAGCGAAACAGTAAAGCAATTCTGACAAATATAAATTAATAATCTATATTAAAGATCTAGAGACGATGACTCAAGAGGCAAAAGTTATCGATTGAAAGGTATGATTGTATTGATGTATTCTTTTTTGTTTTGTTTTCGCGTGTGTTTATGAAAAGAAAGAATGAAAAAAGAAACAAAGAAAATATAGAGTGAAATGTTATTGTATAATGCAAAGGAAGAAAACCTTTTCAATGTCGCTGAAGGAGGGCTGAAAAGCACATAGGCTGACTATGAGGGAGTGGTGTTAGAGCTGTTAAACCTAGCATGCATTATTTCAACTCTTCTTATTAAGTACTTTTGTGGAAATTTTATTCGTCCTTTCGTTTTTTTTTTCTTTCTCTCCCTTTTTCGCTGAGGCCTTTGGGAAGTTAAAATGCCTATTCTATACCACGTGTTGTATATCATGCTTCTGATTGGTTGACTCCCTATGACAGAATTTGAAAGAGTGGGAAACATCAGTTTTTTTTATTTTCGCCGACCATAGCAGTCCAGAAAATTTTAGCTTCGTCAGACAAAAGACGTTAAAAAAAGTCTGAATTTGCTTGCAGGCTTGAGTAAAGAGGAGAAATAATATTGGATACAATTTCTTCCAGAGAAAGAAAAAACGTTTTATTTCTACTAAAGAAGAACAAAGTTTCCCCTGTCGGCCATTAATCTACAAGGGTTGAAGAAAACCAATATTGGATACAACTTATTCCAGAGGAGGAAGGAAAGTTTTGTTTCTGCTAAAGAAGAAGAGTTTCCCGGGTCGGCCAATAACCCACGAGGGTTAAAAAAAGGATATACAAGGAAAGTTTTTTTCTTCCAGCCTTTGAAGAGAAGGAAGAAGGAACTTTTGAACTTCGGACATTGAAAGAAAAAAAAAAAGAAAAGAAAAGAGAGTCGCTAATTCAGCGGCGAGAAGGGAGCAGCTATTTCCTAAGTTCTCTCCCTTTGCAGGAAAGAAAGGAAGGGAGAAAAATTCTTTAAAAAGAAAAAGGAAAGAAAGAAGAGAGGCCTCAGGACTAGCAAGGTATTTGCGAAGGACTTTTGATATTTTTTGTGGTACCAAGGCTATAAACTAGCTTTTGCTACATCTTCTTAAACCAAATGAAAAATACATCAGATTTTTTACATTACAGCAGAATCTAACATTATTTGAAGCTGATTGGAATGGTTTCGTTTCCCAGCCCAGCAATTTTGCTGGGTTCATCACTTTGGGCCAGAAATAAATTTTGGTTGTTTGTAAAAAGGATTATGTTTATTGATTATCATCAAACGGATGACACCATCAATAGAGAATAATTAGGCAAGTTGTATTTATGAAAATCTATCAAGACCAAACACCCAGAAGAAAATACAAAAACGGACCTTTTCCAACATAACAATGATCTAGCACATATATCCTTGGTTATAATATCTGCCCTGCCTGATTGTGACTTTGACCCAGTTGATCAGCCTCCCTATTCTCCTGATTTGTCCACATTTAACAATCATCTGGTCCTTAACATGGAAAATACTCGGCTGAGTATCGCAGGAATGATGGCGTCATATCTGCTGTTGATGAATTTTTAACCAACACAATGAAAGCTTTTTCACCAATGAAATCCAAGAACTTTTTTTCTAAACCATTTCACCCCAAACAAGACAGTTTTACTGCCACTGTTGTCCAGGGGTTTACATAGAAGGAAAATGATGACAAAGAAGAGTAGGTTATAGGGGGTGTCAAAAAGAGAATAATAGAAGGATGAGAATACTGGTGTGATGTGTGGAGTGGATGGAGAAATGTGCTTGTAAGAAAGTATGCAATTTAGTGAGATAGGAGATGACTATTGACCATGCATTTAAATTCTTGGACATTGTAGCTGTCGGGGAAGCAAGTATACGGAAAGCAAACTCCACGGGCAGGAAGTGCGTGAAAAGAAGCTGTTAGAGTAGAAAATGCGTTTACATTTTATCAGTTTCACTGTAAAAGGGTGGAACCTAGTTGCTAATCTTGTGGCTCGAGTAAATTCATATATCCGGGGTACCAATGAACTACGTTCATCTGAGCAGGAGCCGTGAAAATATTTGTAAAAGAGACACAGGGAAGCCACGTCACGCCGGTGAGAGAGAGACTGCATCGGAACTGCCAAGTGGGTATCGATCACATTACAGATTCTCCGTTGGATTTTGTCAAGAACTCCGTGGTGAATAGCAGGGCACTTGACCAGATGTGACTGTAGTATTCAATACAACACCGACGGAAAAATCGCTTGAATTATACAGTGGACTATGTTAAAAAATAAACGTCATTTGGGCACGTTTCATGGTAGCATCTTCCTCAGTCAATGAAATTTTCAGCCGATCCCCGGAGAGAATGTGCGGCAGTGAAAGAGAAATTTATAGAAGAAAGAAAGAAAGAAAGAAAGAAAGAAAGAAAGAAAGAAAGAAAGAAAGAAAGAAGTGGAAAATGGAAAAATTGGTCGAGAATAAAATCAAAGCAAACCAAAATATGTGAAACACTGCTCAAGGTCAAAAATAAAAGAGAGAAAAGAAAACCTAAACCTCTTTTATTTCTTATATATTTATAAATATTTGAGCTACGTCTTTGAGTAGATATCCGTTTTAAAAAAGTGTAATAGAAAGTCATAATAAAACATTGTACATTTTACCATAGATCGAACTTATGTCACCTTACTATGGAAACTAATACAAGGAGTATAAATAGTGTTATTTAAACAGGAATTGTCTCATGTCAGTCTATGTTCATTCCTCTCAACAAGCCTCAAGTTTCTGCCCATTTTGCTTTCGCTTATTCAGCCATTATTCAATGGCAAATATATAATGTTTCTAATGGATTATGCTTGACATATTAGCTCTTTCAAATAGGCGCTCTGTTTTTTTCTTTCCATTTTTTATCTTTCTTTCGTTTCGTGTGGTGTGGGAGGCTATAGCATAATCATGAATGATGATAGTTACCGATCGATACTCACAACAAACAGTCGCCTGCTAAGTTGTTTTTCTCATTATTCCACATAGTTTGGCCATCATAAATAAATGGAAATACAGCAACTGCAAAAAAAATTCATCATATCTTCGACATTGTCATTAGAATCTTTATATTTGAATGAATTTAAGGAGAATAACTTAATGTGCGTTTTTACTATATATGAATATTTTTACCTGAAACAAATATTTACATTATTCAGACTATTGTCGTCATCTTTGTTAACATTTGTACGACGTTTCGACCGTTGTATGCTCCGGCCTTCTTCAGGGGCTAGGAATTTCGAACCGAACGCTTTATTACAATCACTATCATATATCATTCTCATTCCTTGTGTAGTAATACCTCGATTGGCAGTCATGAGTTATCTCCCTATAACCGTGCATGTTACTTGTTCAACACTGTTGTACTACACAAGGGATGAGAATGATATACCTCAGTGATTGTAATAAATGATGCGTTTTGAAATTCCTAGCAACTGAAGAAGGCCGGAGCGTACAACGGCCGAAACGTCGTACAAATGGCAACAAAGATGAAGACAATAGTCATAAATGTAAATACTGTAAATGCTTCCTCATCTCAGAAATATAGACACATACGAAACGAATTTAGCTGGAGACCTTAATTAGATCGATGCATTTCACTATTACTGAATAACAGTTTGAATATTTCTATGAATTCATAACTTCATTATTCTATCATTAAATATCTTCTTTTTTTTTTTTTTTTTGAAATATACTATATATTCTTTTAATCATTTCACGCTAGCAAGTCGATAAAACAACTAACACGAATGGTTCTGAAAGTGAAATAAAATGAAAAGAACTTTAGTCAGGTGAAAGGACAATAAAAAAAACGTCTCATGAAGATGCTATATGGTGGTGAAGCTGACATTTAAATTTTTCAAGATTGTAGGTGACAGAGAATCAAGAAATCGAAAGAGAGTTCCACAAGTGATAAGTGAATTACGAAATTATTAGATCATAGCCTACGGCTATATTAAGGTATTTTATCAGTGAAACGATGACACTTAATAGCAAATAAAATAATAGACTGAAATCCATGTAGCCGAGGGGGTTTTAAGAAGAAGAGATCATTAGAATAACTACCATGAAAATATGTGTAGAAAAAACAAAGGGCGTGGAAAGTAAATGAAGTCGAGATAACAGATCAGGACTAATATCATTACCGACCCTTTTTAGACTGTGTTAAAAATCTTGATATATAAAGCTGCAACACTGGACCAGATATGACAGCAGTATTCAATGCACAGACGAAGTAGAGCTATAAATGTGTAAGATAGATTATGACGAGAAAAATTATCTGGATCGACACAGTAAACTAAATTGCTTCGCAGCACATGTATCAACTGATTCAATATAATCATTCCACTTCATATCAGTAGTAAACTTTATACCAGGAAGGTGCAATGAGTTGTACAACCGAACGTTAGCATCAACCATGATATCAAAAATATTTTCTACGGTGATTAAATAAAAACAGTCTCGTTTTGAAAGTGTTAAAATCTACAAGACAATTTTTGGCCCCAGTTAATATAATATTAGCAAGGGTCATTTTCGAAAACAGCTGCCGAATTCACTTTGTCAAACTATCGGACTTACTATTAAGACAGGAGTAAATATGTCTGTTATTACCATAAATACCGACTTAAAAACATGTTATTTATCAGTGAAATTGTGAATAACGTTATGCACGAACTGTTTCAATTTTTCTTCAAGGAATTTCATGGTATCTTTCCATTTTAAACTTGATGACTAAAAACATCATGTTACTTTACTCCTAGCACATACTGTAACCTTCCAATGCATCATTCAAGTGGGTCAATTGCTCATTATAGCATTAGTGCAGTAACAGTTTGCCCAGCTCCAGATATTTGTATAAAGAATTACCATTGAATCTTAAGATTAAATTTTACCTAAAATAGATATTGAATATAAATCAACACTGATGAAATTGAACAGGAACAAAGTTGCAGGGCCAGATGGAAATGTAATTGAACCGGGAATAAGAAGAGAACATGTGCAAAAATTTCACAGTCGATATATTTTTAAGGCATAAACCTTCATTGATTAAAATTAATGGTAATTTTATCCACTGTTATTAACAGTACATAATATATTATTAGATTATAAGCTAAATGTTGGTGTGTATTTTTTTTAATAGTATCACCCCGAGCAAGGCGGTAATGCCACTGATGTGCAGGGGGCTAAATAAGCGTAAAAAGATTAATTAGAAGAGAGTGAAGAGGAAGACTAACCAGTTAGAAAGGAGCAATAGAAGGATGGGAATACAGGTGTGATGACAGTTTCAAAGGTGGAGAGAAAGGAAAGGATATACGGAGTGGGGAAAGAACTAGAGTCAAGTGGTTAATAGATGAGTATTGGCATTGCATTTAAATTTCTGGAGGTTGTATCCGTCAGGAAAGCAAGAATATGGGAGCGAGTTCCACATGCGGGAAGTGCGAGAGAAGAAGCTGCAGGAATAGAATTGTGGTCTGCATTTGGTTAATCTGTGAATGGGTGGGACCCAGTTGCCAATCTGGTTGCACGAGTAAACACCTGTTGAGGAGGCACCAGTGACTTAAGCTCGTTCGAGCAGAAGCCATGAAAGTATTTATAGAACAGACAAATGGAGGCCACATTGGAAAAGTGGCTGTAGTCGAGCTTCCAAGTACCTATCACATTACTGATTCTCCTTTGGAGCCTGTCGAGAACACTGACAAGAACAGTAGGGGTGCCTGACCATATATGGCAGCAGTATTCCATGCACGGACGAAGGGTTGATTTGTATATATGCAGGATGGATTCAGGCGGGAAAAACATCCTGGCCCGACACAGTGACCCAATCTTCTTAGCAGTGGATTTAGCTATGGACTCGATGTAGTGTTCCCATTTGAGATCAGAAGAGAGGGTAAGGCCGAGGAGGGGCAGTGTATTGCTCTCAGGGAGACTCGCTTGGGCCATGCTTATGGTAGGCAGGAGAGGTTGCTGTGATGATTGACAGACAACAGCTTGGTCTTAGACGTATTGAAATTGACAAGCCACTTCTTGCCCCAATTCACCACAGAGTGTAGATCCCGTTCAAGGTCAGCAGCGAGATTATGTTTGACCGCCACGATGGGTTTCTTACTGATGCGGGAGTAGTCGATTAGTATGTTACATAGACATCTGAGGCTCTTAAAGTTAGGTTTTCTTGCACAGTGTTTTATCGAGAAAATTTGCATACCATATCGCGTGGAAGGAGTATTAAGAAAGGTTGATCCAGCTCATTATCTAAATAGGTGAGCTCTTGGGAATAAAATGAATGCTGTAAGTTTGGATCGCGTTGAAGCAGTACACAGCAACGTTGATCCAGGTCAATACCTAAATGGGTGAGCTCTTGGAAATAAATAAATACTGTAAGCTTGGAGAGCGTTGAAGCAGTACTCAGCAACGTTGATCCAGGTCAATAAATAAATGGGTGAGCTCTTGGGAATAAATAAATACTGTAAGCTTGGAGAGCGTTGAAGCCGTACTCAGCAACGTTGATCCAGGTGAATACCTAAATGGGTGAGCTCTTGGGAATAAATAAATTCTGTAAGCTTGAAGAGTGTTGAAGCCGTACTCAGCAACGTTGATCCAGGTCAGTGCCTAAATGGGTGAGCTCTTGGGAATAAATAAATACTGTAAGCTTGGAGAGCGTTGAAGCCGTACTCAGCAACGTTGATCCAGGTGAATACCTAAATGGGTGAGCTCTTGGGAATAAATAAATTCTGTAAGCTTGAAGAGTGTTGAAGCCGTACTCAGCAACGTTGATCCAGGTCAGTGCCTAAATGGGTGAGCTCTTGGGAATAAATAAATACTGTAAGCTTGGAGAGCGTTGAAGCAGTACTCAGCAACGTTGATCCAGGTCAATAAATAAATGGGTGAGCTCTTGGGAATAAATAAATACTGTAAGCTTGGAGAGCGTTGAAGCAGTACTCAGCAACGTTGATCCAGGTCAATAAATAAATGGGTGAGCTCTTGGGAATAAATAAATACTGTAAGCTTGGAGAGCGTTGAAGCAGTACTCAGCAACGTTGATCCAGGTCAATAAATAAATGGGTGAGCTCTTGGGAATAAATAAATACTGTAAGCTTGGAGAGCGTTGAAGCCGTACTCAGCAACGTTGATCCAGGTGAATACCTAAATGGGTGAGCTCTTGGGAATAAATAAATAAATACTGTAAACTTGGAGAGCGTTGAAGTAGTACTCAGCAACGTTGATCCAGGTCAGTACCTAATTGGGTGAGCTCTTGGGAAAAAATAAATACTGTAAGCTTGGAGAGCGTTGAATCAGTACTCAGCAACGTTGATCAAGGTCAGTACCTATATGGGTGAGCTCTTGGGAATAAATAAATACTGTAAGCTTGGAGAGCTTTGGAGCATTACTCAGCAATGGGTGAGCTCTTGCATGCAATAGTTGTGTAATGGATGACAGCTTGAAATTGGAAATCTGAGAGCTAAGTTCCTATTACAGACAAGTATGTCATGTTGACTTACATACAAGTAATCCTGAGAAAAGTAATGAATCTACCTGTTTAACTGGTTAGGTAACGCTTACAGAAAGTGGCGCAAACAACGCGCAAACAATATTTTTACTGGCGCAATCAACGCGCAAACAATATTTTTACTTATCAAACTGGATTTAACTTAATCAATTTTTAATATTAGTTCGGTTATTTAGCGTCAACCATTTAGCATGACTATATAAAGTGGGCAGCCGCCTATTCGCCTTTCGGCATTAAACGACTTAATACTTTTGAGGAATTTGTTCTATAAAATATCAACGGCTGGCGTCTTAAAGTTGTGCATCGGTTGGGTTAGTGCGTATGTTATCCCCAATACTCGAACGCTATTGGCTGGTGTTCGATGTTGTTATAAGAACGGCTCCCATTGGTTGATACACAACACGCTCGGCCACTTTTGCGGAAACCATAGACATAACTTGTTTACTAGTTTTGTATTCTGTGAATGTTTGTGAATTGACTTTTGTGTTTTTTCATTTTACATACACCACAAGATACTGCCTCAAACATTAGTTTTTTCTAAATCTTCCGGTAAGGAACCTAAGTGGCAGAATTATTAATAAGTAATTTTGTTATTGTCTGTTACTACTGTACACGTACGTATTTTAATATTTTAAATAGTTGTACCTATAAATGCGTAATAGAAAAGTTATTGTACGTATAGAAATAACTTTATACCAAGACTGGAGGCTCCATCACAGTTCTGTTTTGTGAACATTTTTAAAAGTGTATACAGCATTTCTTCTCTTGTTAGACATAATTTATACAGTATTTTTAATGGCTGTATCGATCTATGCGTAATTGAAAATGGTTATTGGACGGATAAAGAATATTTACGCTTGGTGTATGGTCACGAGTACACTATTATTTTCCAAAAATGTTTAAAAAGGGTATGAAAGGGTATAACAACCAATGTAGGTACTAATAAGCACTTTTATGCAGTTACAAATATTTGCGGATTTTAATTATTCACGTCTCTAACCCCCACGAATAGCGGGGTTCACTATATATATATATATATATATATATATATATATATATATATATATATATATATATATTTATCGGAACCTACCGTATGCGAACTATTGTTAAAGACCGTTATTCTATCCACGGATGATTTACTAATGTTAATTGACCGTTAGTGAGCGACCACCTCCAAAATGAGACAAGCGACTAACATCAACGAGTGAAAATCACTGATCAAGCGACCGCTTTAAAAATATCCATTTTGGTCGTACACTGCGAACTTCTAAATTAGGAGAAACTAAATGAATAGTCTATTTCATTTTGATTTGATCTAAGCCAAGAACACATTCTCATTGTTTTGTAATTATAGTGTTGTATCAAACTGTTATTTCTTGTTGAACTGTACATTATCTGGGTTCACCTTACGGTCAAACATCGTCTGTTTTGTACAACATGTAGCGCATTTGACATGTTCAAGGGATTTAGCGCAGTCTCTGTACTGACATGGATAAATTCAGATATTGGTAAAAATCACAATTACATCCCTTTCTTAAATGTCTATCTCTTTCTTTCCTTTATTTATTAATTAATTTTTTTTGTGAATCTATTTACTCTATTTTTATTTGGGTATATCTATCACTATCTTTCTGTTTCTCCACCCCCACCCACGATCGCTGTCAATTTTTTGTACGTTTTTTTTTTCCATGTATTATCCCAGATTCTTTTTTCTATCCCACACTTCTAAGAAAAAAACTGAAACCGTACTTTTTAAAAGTCCACTTAATAAATATTTTATTATGAATAAATATTTTGGTCTCTTGTTGACCGTTGTAAATGCGATTTTCAAATTTTGAAATAAATTATGTTGAATAACTTTCTTTAAAGTTATGGCATTTTCTTATGTTCTCATTTATTTATTACCAAATTACATGATAAAATTCTAATATGTACATTTTGGTGAGTGAAATATACGTTCCTGGCGTAAATAGGTCATGACTATGAGCCTTTAGTGAGCGACCACCTGCCATTTGAGACAAGTTTTTGATGGCAGTAGGTGTGGTCGCATACGATAGATTCCACTATATATATATATATATATATATATATATATATATATATATATATATATATACCGGAGAATGTAAATCGAATGATGGGCGTATGGATCAGGAATACCCCCACAGTGTTCAAGGGCCCATTGTTAAGCGACAGCGTCCTGGAGACATTCCTCACAACCCAAGAATTCAGTGGCCCAAGGGTAATCAGACAGATACTTGGACAAACTTAAGCCAGGAGATCTCTTTTTTGCTCACCAACCATTTGATCATCAATTGTCATCCTTCTGCAGAGTTATATACGATGTTTGTCTGGATTGGTTTGGTGCAGTAACGGATAAGAAAGATAAAACCGAAGGAAAACGACCGAATAGACGACAGATACAGAAAGGATCATGAACTTTGATTATAAATTATAAGATTATATCAGCATTGGATTTGCTCGAAAGCAAGAAGTTTTCAGCATGGATAAAATATACGCGGAACTAGCATTCCCGTGTGATGACGTAAGAAACGGTTACTGTAATCATCGACCGAAAGTAAACGCGTTTTTTTTTTTTCAAATCACAAACTGCACACTAAAAATGAAGATTAACGTCCAATGTAGTCTCTGCTCTTATTTGATCTGGCGTATATATATATATATATATATATATATATACCCTGTCCGGTGGCAAAAGCTGCTTGGTAGCGTCAGGAGTGGCAGTATCGCCTTGAGCTACCAAAACTGTGTTATCACCCTGGTTGGCGGCCGATGAGGACAGGGTATCGCACGTGCTTTCGCATGTTGTATGATGAAAAAAAAAAATATATATATATATATATAATGAAAATATACATTTATAAAGTATGCTATATTTATGGGTAAAAATGCTCAATATCAAGGATAGAAAGTCTTTAAATATGAAAGTGGACACTGCTGGCGGCCCAGAGTGGCGACAGTCTGTTTAAACGCTATACCAATGCTATGTCGTTTCTTATAGTTACAGAGAATCTCTAAACAACTTTAGGAAAAAATGTATGGGAAACTGGAAAAAAATTCGTGTGAAGTATTTCGCAAAAACCTTTTTTTTCCATTTTGTCAGTCTTCTTTTTGTAGTTAATGGCATATATGGAAATTGTTGTGAAAGGATAATGACAAATAATATTTACTGAGCGTTTTTCTGCATCTTCCAATATTTAAAATATGATAAATACAAAGAAAGAAAAGAAAAAGAATGAATCTAAGGTGATAAAAAAATGGGAAAAGAAGAAACAACCAGTTCATTTGATAAATACGCACACAGGCGCATGCATAAGCGCTCAGACTATAATCTAAACTTATTTATAAATGGAACTTTGTCTGTGTGTGTCTGTGTTCGTTACCTATAGACTCCAAAACGGCTGAACCGATTTTCTTGAAAATTTACACAGTTGTACTATAAGCGTTTGCGAGTTTTCTTAGCTAGGTTTTGTGTCGAGGTACCTCCGATAAATATCGAAAATCGAAAAAATTGGGTTATAGAAGAAATGAGCCGATTTTAATCAAATTTGATACACTCATAGACAAAGACATATGAAACGATATTCAGAAGATTCAAGGTTGCAGTTCTTACAATAGTGCAGAAAATCGATAATATATATATATATATATATATATATATATATATATATATATAACAGGCAAGATGTTTGTGTGTGTGTGTCTGTTTATCTGTCTGTATGTTCTTTATACACATCCACAGTTTTTATCCGAATCTCACCAAACGTCACACAAATATTCTTTAGATTAAGTCTGAGCTTCAGGACCATGGATTAGTTTTAAAGCATTCATTACACCCGAGCAACGCCAGGCTATCCTGCTAGTCACGAATACACAAGAGAAAAATGTGAAGCTACCAACAATAATAAGAGCATGCGTGTGAATTAAAAAAATCAAACAATATCAAAATCACGAAAAAATGAGAAAAAAGTTATTTACTCGTTTAAACCTACTAATGAGTGAACTGAACAATTATAAATATTATTTCTATACACAACTTCAGAGATCAGGTTTTGAATATATCAATCAATCAGCTAAGTGACAAAACATGTGACAACACCTGTGACAACTAAGTGACAACACCTGACGAGTAGACGGAACTAGTCCGTCTTCGAATCTCTGGAGTTTGGATGCTGAAGGTCACTTCAATCAGCTTAGTGAAAGACCTTTTAGATTTTGAGAAATCAGTCAGCCGAGTTCGAATTCCAGTTGAATTCGTTGCATTCACTTACGCGCAAACACTCTTGGGAAATGTACTAATCTGCTCTCTTTCTTCCAGCTATGGATTAAATAACAGGACAGATTTGGTTCTATAGCCTTGGATGGCAACCAATCTACCGCGGAAAATAATGTCAAAAACCTTCCGCGCAGTCAGATCGCCTAAGCGTGTATCACGTATAGCGCTTAACTGACTGAAATTTATATATATATATATCGATTTTATTTACTTAGTTTTTAGTCATAAACCGGTTGCCAAATATGTAGACTGTGCCAGGAAGAACAGTTAGCGATTATGTTATTCCCAAACAAAAATGAACTATTGAATGAAAGAACAGAAATTATGACTAAGTTTAAACATACTATAAATATATATTAGGTTCATACAACCATGAATGAAAACGTTATAATTTCTTGCAATTTTAAAAATTGCACGTTCAACAAATCACCGTTACGTGAACGTTCTTAAAAACGGTAAACGGTAAAATCAGTTATTGCAGATCACCTGAAGATATTACATTGTAGAAACCTAGGCCGCGTAATAACTCGTTTACAAATGAAGAATATATATATATATATATATATATATATATATATATATAGTTTAGCTTAGTTTGGTACTAAATGAAATGGAAATATCCTACCTGCTTTTAAAATCTATGTTACAAATCATGGATTTTATTAGGAATATATTTACCCCTTATATTTATTGTTAATGAATTATAGCCACATATGAGATATTTAACCATGGTAGTAGATACACGGTGCCCAGGTGGTTTACTTGATTTATAAAACTGCTAAGAAATTTAGCATTTTTACTCGTGTCTGTTTGAAGATTTTGACTATATATTTTTTAAAAATTGTTTAACTTATTCCTGAATCGAATTTTTCAATTTTCAGCAAAATCTGACATCATTCCATCGTAAAATTCTTCTGTATTCAATGCTTTGCATTTTCACTGCATTGCTAACAACTCTCTGAGAAATTATTTTTCCCGATGTGCAATCTGTTTTTGCGTCGATGAAGAAAACACAACGAACAACTGATATGAGATGAATTTACAAAGCTATGTTTACAAGGCAAACATGCGAACAATGGCAAAGCAAATTGTCCAAATCGGCTATCTAAAATGGCAATTTAGTTGTGACCCACACTTGCGTTTGCTCTCACATACAGAAGAATGCCTACAGTCGAACTCACACACAGACAAAAATGCAGAAATACACAGAAAAAAAAGAATATAAACTTAAATCCTATATCAAACATATTTTCGCTTTTATTTCCTTTATTGATATTCATGTATTTACTGGATTATTTTACTGCTAGCTTACATAGAGAGCTTGAATAATTCTATTTACTACACTTGTCTTTGTGTATACGCTCGTTAGCTGTTTCAGCCATTGATACACGTGATCCTATCTCCTTGCTATTTTCCCCAACATGTCTTTGCTGTTATTTTTCTCTTTGAGCATTTATTTTTCTTTATACCATTTTTATTTAATTGTGTCTTGTTTTGTTTCGTTTACTTGTTTCTATTTATTTTCATTTTTGGTTAGCTTTACGTTTTTCCTGTAGAATTAGAAATACTTATTAAAATTAAAAAAATACTCTCGCATTTTGTGGTCATATCTCTCATCTCTCTTCCACTCTTTCTTTGAATCATTCTGATTCTCTCTCCCTCTCTCTGAACATGATTTAATCCCTTTTTTTGCTTTTCTATTTTTTACTCACGTGATCTATTCAAACCTTCCTGACTTCGTTTGTTCGTTTCCATTTTGTTTTCCTTTGAATCTAAGCATCCCAATGTCGAACAAAACTGACAAATGTCAGCAATCAATATTACATTTATAAATTGAAAAAAAAACGGGGGTTAGATTCAAAAGAAACAATAAAATACAAAATAAATTCCAAAAGATATAATTCAGTTAGATTCAAGACATACTATGGCAACAGCTTTAATATCTAATGGCAATAAATTCAGATTTTTATATTAACACTCTGCCGCTTCTGAGGAGAAGGGAGCTACAATCACACCACATTAGATGCTACTTCGAATCAAGAATTGGTTTTCTGCTAGTCTGGTTGCCAACCACAGCAAATAATGCCATTTTGCCTTGCTATTAAACTCTACTAAGAAGACAAATGATGGCTTCAAATGAGTAAAATCCTATTTGTACTTTCCAGTAAATGAAAATTTACATCTAAAAATGAAATTGTCAGTCATATAGATAACATATATGAGCCAATACAATTTTTTAAATAAAGAAACTACAAACACACGCAAACACACACGCACGCACACACGTATATATATATATATATATATATATATATATATAAAGATTCTTCGTGATACAAAATTTACTAACAACAAGGAAAAAAACGCAATTTTGATGACATTCTATCCACTAAATACTAAAATAAACAACCGGTTTCCTCCCAAATCTCTTTAAGTTTAATATAAAGAAAATTTAATTTTAAAAAATAAAATAAAATTCTAATGAAAAGAGGAAGCAAAAATATTCAAAAGAACTAGAATCCAACCACATCCAAAAACCAGCAAGTAATCTCTTTGCTTGCAGAGAGACGGCTTGCGAAATTTGATGTAAATAGACTCCAGAGATTTTAGATGATATAAGGAGTGCGACTTGGACAATATTAAAAAGCAGTCAGCACTCCAGCAACACATTCCCTGCTATTTATAGCATGTTGTGCTATAGATGGCCCGGATGTATTTTACAGTCGACTACTAATTGCAGCCAGATTAAAAATACTGTGGGGAGGGCTCATTCTACAATTCAAACGCTGAGATGTTCTTTCCTATGTACTCGCATCCACAATTACATTCAAATTTATACACAACAGAATTAACGTGATGTGGGGGTAAAACACCCTTGCGAATGGAAGAACAAATATATATATATATATATATATATATATATATATATATATATATATATATTGGTTGTTTAATACTAAGCTTTTGGTCATGCCAGGGTTAGACCAGTACACATTTGTATTAGAAAGTGTTTGATACAATTATATTGTAGAACGTTTTAATATTATTATCCATTTTTCAAACGAGTTATTTCGCTACACAGATTTCTACCATGAGTTGTGCCTTCAGGCGATTTTTAATAATAAATTTTATTAAAAATCGTCTAAAGACGTCAACTCCTGTTAGAAACATGGGTAGCAAAATAACTTGTTCTAAAATAGATAATATATATATATATATATATATATATATATATATATATATATATATATATGAAAAAATATATGCCAAACGTTTTGTCCATTAGAACTTTAACAGACAAAATGAGTTACTCGAAAATGTTTTTCCTTTGCCTTTATCTTGCCTGTCATTGTTAACAGATATACAAAGCTACAAGTTTTTCCTTTTTAGTGCACACGCCGAGCGGAGCTGCCATGTATATACTGTAGCAACATGAAAAAAACTGGAGGGATCAAGCTCTGACATTGATCATGTGGCCACAATACTACCAACTATAGACAATTGAACAGAAGGCAGTGTGAGAAACTTAAATACATGTTACGGTGAAAGTGTTGATAAATTTTGACTTACACTCGGAAAAAATATATTAATTACATTGTGTTTGGTTCGGACTTTAGTCCGCATTTTTCTTGTTTTTTATCCCAACATTTAGGACGTTGTGGCTTCTTGACTTCCCTTTACAGTTTTGTCTCTCTTTCATTCTAAACCTGTGAAAGTAAAAGAGAATAAAAGAATTCATTTGCAATAAAAGAAATTTTATTTTTTTAAATATTGACTTAATTTATAGATGGCAAAATATTTATCAGAACACCCTCTAAACAGACGCACACCGAGAGCATAGGAATAGCCCCTCCGACTGACACCCAATTGGTAGAGTTTCGATCCCAGCGAATGTCCACCCACAATGATGCGCTGTGATGCAGTGCAAAAGGCTTGTATGTGGATGACTATATATATGTATAAAAAGTCTGTCTTCTTCCGCCGAGCGCCCATAGCTCATAGCCCAGAGATAGAATCGCCGACTGACGCCAATTAGGTCGGGTTTCAATCCAGGGTTAAAAAGCAATGGGAGTCTAACCGTAATGATGAGCTGTGATACAGCGAAACAGATCTGTCTGCGGATGACAATATGTATATATATATATATTACTAAATTTTGGGGGGTACTAGCGGTGATGAATGTCGTTATAAATAATAAATCATCGATATCATTTTTTTTTCATTTATTAAAAGAAGAATTTAATTTCATTTATGCCGAAATTTAAAAATGAAAGTGAAGCCGTAAAAGCCAAAAAAATAACTCCGAAACGTACTTTAGCATAATATGTATATTTATTCCAATATACTTAATAGCTCTGGGGTATTAAATTGAGCACTCTTCTATTAACGCTTGATAAATATTTATATATCGGTATGTACTGCTTGTATTCACATATGTATAGTTATTGTCTGTTGCAGTGCAGTATATATCGGCTCATAATGAGAATTGGGGACCCAAATCCGGATTCTAGTTGAATTCATTGCCTTCACATATACGCAAATAATCTTGGGAAAACTATGAATCTAATCGCTTCTCACTCCGTGGGTTAAATATGGGTAAAATAGCGGAACAGATTAGGCTTTCTAGCCTTGTTGGCAACCAGTCTACCACAGAAAGTAATGGCAATCTACTGCGGCATAAACAAAACTTCTGACCAGTCAGTCATATCTCTTTCGAGACATGGTCACCCAAGCATGTATCGCCTACGGCACTTGACGCACTCATACTTATTTACATTCATATATGTATTCTCCTCGCATACGAGGTATACGTACTAACATTTACAGCGTAGAATCATTCCTTCAAAGAAACTCACCTGACCTCTTAGCTCTCTGTGAAACTAACCTTGGCTCTTCTATCCCCTCTTATGAGTTTTAGGTTTCTGGTTGCCTTTGCCTCATCAGGAATGACTCCAGTGTCCATATGCATGGGCTTGGTGTTTATGTCAGTGAACATCTTCCTCCAGTTAGGGTGATCTTTCTTGAATTCTTTCTTTCATGTGCTCCCGTCTCTCATTTCTAAGCTCAGCTAGCTATCTTTTCTTTCTCTACCGTTCCCCATCATCTCCTGACTGTTCAATACTTGAAAACTTTGTCACCGATCTTGCTGGTGTCCACATCATGAATTTTTCAATCACTCAGTCTCTTACGCAAGTGGTGGATTGCGTGCGTTTCTCCAATAGTGACTCATTGCTAGACCTCTGCTTCACTTCCATCCCAGACTCTTGCAATGTCCCGCAGCTCTGCCCTCTCGGAAACTCTGACCATGCGGTGGTTTCCGTCATCATCTCCTTCCACACCCACTCCACCCAAGCAACTCCGACCAGCAGAATACCCTACTGCTACCAAAGGGCAGACTGGGAATCGTTAAGCAACTTCCTGTGTGACGTCCCTTGGAACAATGTTTATAGTCTTCACGTTGAAGATTGTGCATCCGACGTCTCCTTTTGGCTTAAGACTATCATCGATGCTTTCATCCCAGCCAGGAGGTTTCGGCTTAAATCCCATTCGTTCCCCTGGTCCTCGCACGCTTGCTCGGTTGCCATTACCCACCGGAATCACTACTTCCGGTTTTGTAGAAGCCATGCGTCGAACCATAACAGGTGCCTTTTCACCTCAGCTCGTAATAAATGCAAAAAGATACTTAATGAAGCTAAGATGTTGTTTGCTGCCATAATGAAGCAGCACATAGCATCCCATATGTTCGGCACCAAATACTACTGGCGGCTCTGTAAAAGTGTGCTTAACAACATTAAAACCTCAATATCCACTCTAATCGATGAATTTGAGCCCCTCACCACATCAGCGGACAAGGCTGAATGCTTTACCCGCAGATTCTCTACCAATTAGAGACTGGATTCCTCTGGAGTATCTACACTCGACTTCCCACCTAGAACTGAGTCCCAACTGAATGACGTCCACATTACCCACTCGCTGGACTCTAACATAATTTCTAAGCTTGAACCTCATAAAGCGAGCAGAGGTGACGGAATTCAAACCATAGTTGGAAGAAATGTGCCCCTGAACTCTCCTCTGTCCTCTCTAACTACTGCCTATCTGCTTCCTGGTTTCCTGACTGTTGGAAGTCTTCCTCTGTAGTTCCTATATTTAAAAATACTGGAGAACCCTCGGACCCCGCTAATTACCGCCCTATCAGCCTCCTATCGATCTTTGGCAAAGTGTTCGAAGCCATTATCAACGCCGAGGCGGTTCAGCATCTCACAGACCACTGACTCTTCTCGGACAAACATTATGGTTTCCGCTTCACCAGATCTACTGCTGATATGCTAACGACCATCACTGAGGATATATACCAGGCTTTCGACAAGAATAACGAAGCTCGAACTGTTGCCTTGCATATTTCCAAAACGTTTGACAGAGTCTAGCATGCAGGCCTTCTACGCAAGCTGCGGAGATATGGTATAACTGGACAGTTGTTTTACCTAATCCAGTAATTCCTCTCAATACGCACAATGAAGGGAGTATTAAACGGACATGCCTCCCAAACCTACCTTACGAACGCGGGTGTCTCGCAAGACTCTATTCTAGGTCCTACGCTTTTTCTGATCTACATTAAATATCTCCCCGAAGTAATAAGATCCCACGTACGCATGTACGCTGACGACACCCCACCGTTTAATCTCGCCTCGATCAAAAATCTGCTGCGGTCGACAAAGCGAACCTCACTGTCGAGCTTGAGAAAACCTCCTATCCGATATGATATTGTCAGGCTGATTTATTATATCTCATTTGATTTTGGTGGGATATTATTTTCTTTTTGGTTCTATGTGTATTTTGATAGGGTCGTGTTGATTGTGCAATTTTCTGTTTGAAATTAAGTTTTTTGGTTGTTATATATAAATGTTGTTTCTGCGGAGCCTAAAAAATATTTTATTCAGTTACAGTAGCGATGTATATTATGTTATTGGTTAAACATTTGTCATTAAGTGGGCAGTTTTATCTGCTTCGTCAGTTACATTTATAAGTGGGATTTCGTTTGTTTGTTATTATTCTGATTGGTATTGGTTTTATTGAATATTTTTGGTTTCTTTTTTGGTGTTTGATTATTAAATTCTTTGTGTTATCTATGCAACTGTAACTAATTTGTATGCATATTTGTTGATGGTTTTTGATAGTCTGATGCCTTTAGTGAAAATTTTTGAAATAATTTTGAAAAATATTTTACATATTTTTGTTTTTATTGTCTTGTTGCAGTGGGTTACTTTTTTCCTGTTGCTTTTGTTCGAACTATTTTCGCATTTGTATTCTATTTTCCTTAAGTATCCTCTGTTTTTAGTGCTGATTCATATATAGTTTTGTTGTCATTTAATAATTTTATGCTGATGGAATTTGCTAAACTTCCTTTATTTATAGATGTGGGTATTTGTTTGCATATTTTGTCGGGATATCGGAAATTTTGTTTTAGGCATATTGGATGATTGTTTGCTTTTTGTATGATTTGTGTCTTGTTTAGATTGAATGTTATTGTTACAAATTTATTATTTTTGACTGGATTTTGTATCTATTGTAAATTTTAGGATTTTGAAGATTGTCATTATTTGATTTCTTATTTTTCTGTAGTTCTGTCGTTACTGTTTCTTATCAAAAATAGAACGTTGTTTCTGTATAAACGTATATCATTTTATAAATAATATTTGTTAGATTATTGATAATGAGTTCGAATATTGATACGCCATTATGGCTATACTTATATACATAAAATGTATTAACGTTATAGTTATTATTAGTATTGCATTTTTTGTTCCATATTTTGTTATTATGGAATAATGTTTATTTTCGACTGTGTTTAACGATCTTTATATCTTCGTATAAGATATTTATGTATTGCTTTTAAGATTTAGTGCATTGTTTAGTACGTGCTCATTGATAGATGGTTAGATGTATTTTATGTGTATTTTTATGAAGAAGCAGTTTTCTTTATTGCTAATGTTGTTAAACTAATTGTTTATCTTGAATTTTTCCATAGGCTTATATTTAGTATGTTTCTTAGTTTTCAGCAGATTATTTTTATAATATTTGTTTACTTATTTTTCCAATGTTACTTTTTCTGGGATATAGTAATCCGCATGTTGGTTTATTTATGAAGTTGTCATCATGTTCTTTTAGTTTAATAAGTGGTTTTACTTTTTGTAATTGTTTTATTCTATTGTCTAATTTTAGTTTAACTGTTATGTTTTTGTTTCTCCTCTTTATGTCGTTTTCTATATCGTTGCGTTTAATGTTTTTTTTAGAATTATGGTGACTTCTTTATCAAATCGTATTTTGGAATTGTTAATTTCTGTTGTGTATATTTTTCTGGATTTCTCATCTTTTATAAATACATTTTGTGAGTTTTGTTCTAGTTGTATTATTTTATAAATTGTTCTTAGTTTTTCTCGTCTTGGGTGCGATGGGTAAATTGTTTGCATTTTATGTTTTAATTTTGCACATGGGCGTTGTTTGTTTTTTATTTTATTTTCTGCCTTATATAGTAACGTCAGTTAAACACCGGCTGTGAAAAAAATAGAACCATGACGCACTTCACTCCGCCAGAAATTTGCAAACGGCATGCAGTAATGCTTGGCATTTGCAAAATAAGCTCCAATACAAACATTTCAAAGTTTTAGGGTGTCAATGAGAGGACAGTACATAGAATTCTGAAAGGGTTGGGTTGAGTCTAATGGTGATTACGAAGGTATTTAATGTGATCACTAGTGATGGTGACGGTATGCCTCCGTTCATCTTCCAACAGAGATTCAGACTTAATGCGTTGGACTACATCAAGTGTCTTTAGAAGGTAGTGATGCCCATTGTCAAGAAGATGGCTACTGGAGGACCCTATGTTGTGCAACAGGACTCTGCACCATTCAATACAAACAGGAGAGTCAAGTCATGGTTGTTAGACAATTTCTGCGATCAGATGATCCCTTACATCTGACCACCTATCACTCTTGATTATTATGTGTAGGCGCGTTTGAGTGAAAGACCAACAAAACATTTTAGAAAACCAAAACTGATCTGAAGGCAAGGATTATAGCAGCATTCCCCAAATTAAACAAGAAGACTGTCCACAAGAGATGCAGGATATGCCAAAGTAATCTAGGGCCGTGTTGGAATCCAATGCCGATCTTATATAATAAACTTACTCTTTAATATTTCAAGATGTTTTATGTAATTTTGATAGATATATCTTTTAAAATGAGTTGTCATTGTTTTGTTTTTTTTTATTTTTGAGTAATTTAGACAAAATTTGACCCATCGCACCCTGTATAACCATATATATTTTTATAAATTAAATTGGTGATATTTATATTAAATACATATTCTGAAGTATTTAATATTACTAAATCAATAATTACTTTTTACGTCTTAGACGTATTAATTAATTTCAACATTCTGAAAGACCTTTCCTAGCTTGCACCGGAAGTTAAACTATCTAACTGAATGCCTACTTAACGTGAATGTCTCATCATCGACCATCATCGACAATCTCACCTACCTCCCATTATCATGGACCAGGCTTGCCCCCCAGAGAGTAAAACACTACGCCTCCTTGGTCTCACACTTTCAGCGGACCTCAAATGGAATGACTATATCGAATCCATTGCTAAATCCGCTGCTATGAAAGTAGGTTCTCTGTGTAGGGCCCGGAAGTTTTTTCCGTCTAAATCTATCCTGCACATTTATAAATCTACCCTCTGCCCGTGCATTGAATACTGCTACCATATCTGGTCGGGTGCCCCTGCTATTCTCCTCGGGCTTCTCGATAAGGTTCAGAGGATGGTCTGTAATGTGATAGATACCGACTTGGCAGACCGCCTGCAGTCTCTCTCCCACCGGCGCGACGTGGCTTCCCTGTGTCTCTTCTATAAATACTTTCAGGGCTTCTGCTCCGATGAACTTAGATCACTGGTGCCCCCTAAATACGAATTTGCACGAGATACTAGATTAGCAACTAGATCCCACCCTTTTACAGTGAAACTGATAAAATGCAACCGCAACTTCTACTCCAACAGTTTCTTTCCTCACACTTCCCGACTGTGGAATTCTCTTCCAAACGATTGCTTCCCCGGCGGCTACAATCTCCAGGAGTTTAAATGTAAGTTCAATAGACACCTCCTAACACACTAACCTGCTCCCATTCTATCAAACACTCTTCCCATCTGCCCAACCCTCATCCTCGCTATCCTTACTCATCTGTCACCTTCCTCCTGACATTCCCTATGTCTAACCACTCCTTCTCTTTACCTTCCCCTATGTAGCCCCATGCGCAATAGTGGCAGTGGAATGCCTTGCTTGGGGTGAGATGATTAAAAAAAATGTGTACATTATGCGCGACATGAAGTGTTTAGATAAATTCTGAAAAATATCTTCATAATATGAAATTACAAATAATAACAAACCAGTTGCAACATTTGATCCAGGAAAATCGGCTCGTAATATAGGTCGTATCAAGTCTTTTCAAACATTTAACTTCTTTGTATAATTATTTTCATTCAATATTAATCTGGATATCTATTGACATTATTTCATCTGTATGTATATAGCAACATTTTGTCTATCTCAAGTAAATATAAAATCTGGAGCTTGTTACTAGTATGCATTTATATAAAAATAATATTAATAATGTCTCAAAAGTTGTAGTAAAGGACTCTATTGAGTCCTACTTGTTGTACCAAAAAACTTTTAATTCACAAAGTTGTTGTAAAAATAAGGAAATTAGAAATAGAACGTTTGGAAGATTGTAAAATATTCCTGAGATTTCGAAAGGTTCTAGAAGTATGCAAATTAGATGTTAGCCCCTGTAAAAATAGATTTTGGGCATGGAGCAGTCAGTTGATAGCAGGATGGGGTGACCTCTACAGCTCCGGTTAAATTTCAGTGTTCGTTATATTATAGTTCTGTCACTTTATTCCTGTGTTTTTACTGAATATTTTGTGTGTTATAATAAATTTCCTTTCTGTATAAAATTATCTTGCGTTATAGTTTAATTCGCTCTCTTCAGCACTATTCCAACTAAATTGTATTTTTATACAGCCGGAAGAATCCCTAAGTGGACGACAAAAAACTAAAACTTGAAACAGTTGATAAAAGGATGTGATAACCTCATCAGCATCGGTTTCGATTCAAGGAATTATTTCTAGCCCAAAGAATATCTCTAGTCGACGACAAACAAAAACTTGAAATAGTTGTTAAAAGGATTTTGCTGTCATATCAACTCCGATAAAATTCTAGGATCCATATCCGACCAAAAGAATCACACAGAAAAGTCCGAACAACTAAAACTTGAAAGAGAACCCCATGGAACTGTCTGGGTAAAGGCATCTTTTTGCCTCTTTCATTAACCAAGCCAATAATTAGTCTTTTTATACTCATTTGAAGATTTTCAACAAGTATAGCACGTAACTTCCCCGCCAACTTAACTGGGTTAAGATGCTTGACTCCTTACCTTCCCCTTTTTTCCTCGTAACACTTCGCCCTACCTTCCCTTTCTCACCTCGTAACACTTCGCCTGCCAGTAGTAAGCTCTATATTTCTATTTGAATGTTAAACTGTATAGTTGTAAATATTTTTTATCTACTGTTTTGTGAATTAAATATTTGTCCGTATTAATTAAAAGTTTTGGTTCATCGTTTTTATTTTTTCTTATGTTACAATTAACACGTAACATAAATGGGGGCTCGTCCGGGATCTATCGTAACAAACTAAATCGTGCCAGCAAAAAATCTATGTTTTTATTTTATTTTTGTTGTTTTAATCAATCATTTTTAATGATATGATGAATTTTCTCTTTAGCACTGCATCGACCCTCAGGTGAATTGTATTTTTTCATTATTCAATAGTCATTCCTCACCTTACGTAGTGGTTTTTGATCATTTTAAAGTACGTCTTAAGGTCACTATTTATAATGTTTCTATCATTTTTCCTTGTAAAAATCAATATCAGTGTTATAATTTTGTAAATACCTTTCGGATACTGAAGTTGTTACTGAACCCGAATGAATGTCCATGTAAGATTTCTTCCGAATGTTATCGAGAATCATTATTCAGCATGCGTTGCAAAATATTATGGGCACAACATTTCGTATCAGTTGTATGTAACTACCCTACGTATTGCCCTAGTTTTTCATGTCTGTACTTTACTGGCATATTAGAACTTGCTACGTTTCCCTCCACGGGTTTTTTAAAAAAAGAAAAACTTTGTCTTTTTTAAATAATTTCACTGCAAACAAGGCGATAAAGCCACTAAGACACAAGAGAGTTACTGAGTGTCATGTAATATGAGAAAATACATTATTAAAGAAAGAGGACAATAAAAGTACTGCGTTTAGTGTGACAGAAAATGAAAATTGGCATTGTACTTAAAATTTTAAAGCCCAAAGTTTATAGTCAATTCAGTTAAGTGCCACACGTGATACACGCTTTGGGTGATCATGTCACGAAAGAGACATGACTGACTGGGCAGAACATGATCCCTCAGCAGATTGGCATTAACTGGAGGAAGAGACGGATTAGTACCATTCCCAAGGGAATTTGCGCGAAAGTGAATGCAAAGAATTCAACTGGAATTCGAACTCAGCTCCCCGATTTCTCGTTCCGAGTCGATATCCACTGCAACGCAACGCAGATGCGATAGGAAAGTATGAAACAGAAATAGGTTTCCACGGGACTGAGGGGCACCAGAATGAAATTATAGCAAATAACTTACGATTACATTAAAGAATTCTAACTGTAAATAAAAAATCTAGCTGTCAATCATTTACTCCCCTTAAGGTCATAAGTTCTAAGAAACACAGAAGCAAGTTCATTAGAACAACTTCCTTTAAAATATTTATAAAAGTGTTACGAACCCGTTTGGGTCAGCAACACATAAAAATACAATTTAGTTGGAATAATGCTGAAGAGAGTGAATTAAACTATAACGCAAGATAATTTTATACAGAAAGGAAATTTATTATAACACACAAAATATTCAGCAAAAACACAGGAATAAAGTGACACAACTATAATATAACGAACACTAGAACGGGTTCAACTTCACACTAGTTTTACACAATATTCACTGAAAAATAAGAGGTGTGTTTAACGAGGAAGATATTTGGAGGAAGTTTAGGTGGAATGGAAAAGGTCATTCAACTCGGCTAAAGATTACATATACATATATATATATATATATATATATATATATAACTATACACAGCTAGGGTTTGATCAGAATGATAAACCGACATCACGTAGTGTATTCACTGGATGTTGAGGAGGGTCTTCGTGTGGAGAATTTTTATCTAGTAGCTTGATGAAAAGTTCTTTCGACGTCTTGAACGAATAGCCGGAGAGAGATCTACGCCTGGCCGGTAGCCCAACAACTCTAGGGTTTTCTACTATTTCTTCCCTTTTATATAGAAACAGGGGCGTATATTTATTGGCCTTCTCTTTCTCTCGTCTTTTCCTTCTTTTCACTGTAACTGTAATTACCAGGCTATTTAATCTCTTTTTGGGAAGGTTAGAACCTGACTCAGTGGCCTAATTCATACTACTCTCCTTTCTGGAGTGGTTGAACCATGACCGAATGACCAGTTACTACTACTTTTTTGGGGATTGGTGACAACCTGACCAAATGACCTAGTTACTATACATGCTAAGGTAACTATTTTTAGTCATGACCCAAGGCTTTTGAGGCGAAAAAAACCTTCTAAATTCCTCGTTACAAAAGAAATTGAAAACAATTCATTTGAACCGAAATGTAGTCATATGATTTCTATTTTTGGCATCCTTGATAGTCAGATTCATGTGCGCAAATTTTAGAAATTTATGAGTTGATTATGTATATTACATTTGCTGGACGTGTTGAATAGAAACTCCATAAAACTCATGTCAAGATGTGTTAAAACATTTATAAGATCAGAGATTTTCAGTTTTGCAGAAATATTCTGAGGATTTGTTCTCGATAATTTCTCTTTGAATGCAGGATGAAGAATTTGATTTTATTGGTTTTCTTTTCTTTTCTTTCAAGTAAAATCGCATATTATTACTGTCGAACTTTGATCTTTTTGTTTCCATCAAAATGGACAGATTCTAGCTTAGTGGGGTTATCAATTCCAACAAGAAAAAGCTCTAATTTCACTCCCCTCGTTCCAGCAACAAAGCTATATATTATGCGTGTTTTAGTTTGCTTCCTATTGCACCATCTTCTTTTCTGTCTTTTTTCGAGATAATTAGTTAATATAATAACGTTATCATCGATGAGTAAAAACGTAGACGTGTTCTAAATTTCAGTGGAGTGGGCGTACACGCAAAAGCCTCTCTGCAATTACCATGTAATTTTATATTATTTCTACAGGTTTTATGTGTACTTAAAATCAAAACACAATTGAAAAATTCCTTATTAGTAATGACCATAGGAGTAGCGACTTTCTGAAACTTTGACAGTAAGGAAATATACACTATTTACATTATTCGGACTATTTTCTCAACTTGGTTGCAATTTGTATGACATTTTGGCCATTTTACGCTCCGGCCTTCTTCAAATGATAGGAATTTCGAACCCAACCCTTTATTACGATCACTGAGGTATATCATTCTCATTCCTTGAAACATTAGTTATCTCCCTCTAACCCGACTCTCTAAGTTACTTGTTTACCACTGCTATAGCATTGTATTAAACACACAGCTCTTTAGGTCAAGTCACTGGAACTAACTAACGTCGACATTTAATGGTCCATGTGTCCTTAAAGACAACTACGACTGAATTTCTGGGACTTATAAACCTAAGACCCAGTAACCATTTTACCAAAGTTCATATTGCAATTTTTTTATGTTAATGGTTTTCTTTAGTATATTTTCATGTTAATGGTTTTCTCTAGTATTTTTTACCAGAGTTCATATTACAACTTTTGACACTAATGATTTTCTCTGGCACTCCGTATTACTGGTTCCCATGATGTATTCATCTATATGCTCATTTGGCTTAGGAGATTTTTGTATCCTAACATATGTGATGATTCTTTAAGTTTAAGTAATTTCCAGTGGCGTTCTCTATTTAATATTTCAACTTTCTCATATAGTGGGCGGTGGTCCTCTTTCTCCCGCTATATGTGGTCAGCTACTCCTGATTTGTCTGTCGCCTCTCTTGTTATGTCCCTGCGATGTTCTTGTAGCCTTACTTTAAGGGGGCGGCCTGTTTCTCCTTTATATTTCTTTCTGCAGTTACATAGAATGGCGTACACATAGTCCTTAGTCATGTCATCTTCTGTTGGATGTCTTACTCGGGAGAGGTACTTACGAACTGTAGAATCACTTCTGAAGATTGTCCTGATGTTATATGGACCACAGATGTTTTGTGTTTTCTCCTATAACCCCTTTACTTTGGGTAGACAGACGGAGGCTGTGTTCTTAGAGTTATCCTCATGCACCCTCCCATGTTCGTTGGAGTTGTCATGTACCCTGAATAATTTTTATGTCGTAGAATATTGCTTATACTAACCATATCCTGTTCGTATATCTCTTAGTCGCCGCTGTGATTTTGCTCGATGTTGCAGGCAACAGACGATTCCTTTCATTACATGATGAGAGTTGAAGTTCAGGTATTGTTTTGTGAATGTTGGCTAGCGGTATACGGATGTTTTGAATCTCCACTTTGTTCGAATTATTAGCTTATCCAGGAATGCCAGTTTGTTGTGAATCACTTTTTCGATTCTGAACTGTATCGATGATCATATTTGAGTTCACATTTTTCAGTGGCGTCTGGATTTCCTCCTGGTGTGGCCACATAATGAAGCTGTCATCAACATATTTCAGCCATATAGTTGACTTTAGAGCTGTAGATTCTAATGCCATTTTTTCAAATATTCTAGGTATATGTTAGTCAGTGATGGTTATAATTGCGAGCCCATTGGTAAGCCTTCAGTCTGCCGATATATGTCTGATCCCCATACGAAGTGTATTGCTTGTGTACAGAAAGTTAGCATCATTATCAGGTTATCTAATGGAATACCGGTATGTTCTCTTAGGGATGAGTCCTCGGCCAGTCTGTCCCTGACTACAGATAGTGTCTCCACCGTGGGTACCTTGGAGAACAGACTCACCACATCCAAGTTCACCAACCGGTTACATTGGATAGGAGCATCTTTGATACGTTCTACGAAGTGGGCGGTGTTTCGAACATATGATGATTACTTTTCCATCAGTGAGTCAATTATATCTAAAAGGAAGCGACTTAGAGGGTGGCGCACCGAACCTAGGCTGATAAAAATTGGCCTGAATCTTAGGTAGACCATACATGTGAGATACTTTGCTGTAATATTGAGACAACTACGTGTATGTTCTAGGCTGGAAGTGATGCTTGTCCTTGATTATGATCTGCGACAGCAGTCTTACCGTTTTCAATGTGGGGTCTTTCTTTACCTTTCCATAGCTACCACTTCAATTGATGTATTCCAGTTTCTTAGTGTATTCAGATTTGTCCATTACTGCAGTTGCATTGCCTTTCTCAGCTGGTAGGATGGCGATGTTCTCATTCCTCTGAAATGCCCTCCTCTTTCGTGATCTTTAGTTTGGGTGGCTTTCTCCAAACTCTCTCTCACTTTCCATCTTAGCTCATCAGCCTGGGTTTGAGAAATGTTCAAGACTATTTACTATATACGGGCAATGATGTCCATGTATGGTATCTGCCTGATGGTTGTTGCGGAATTGAGACCTTTGTTCAGCACTGACTCTTCAGAGGCGCTCAGCTGATGTTGACTAGTGTTGACAACAGCCTTCACAGTGGAGGTGATGGACCTCACATGTCACCTTCATATCTTTTATTCTATTTAATTTTCGTATTTAGCGGATCTTGACTGCATCAAATACTTGCCTGAATTATTTATCCAAATTGTACCAGAACCTTTTACGGTATTCTTCATCAGTGATTTTGATACAGAGTGCCTTGATCCTCATGACTATCAAAAGGAATGCGAATTTCATAGCACCTGAAAAAGGCCGGAGTATACAACGGCCAAAAGTCGTACGAATAACTACCAAGATGATGACAATAATCCGAATAATGTAAATAGTGTAAATACTACATCATCTCAGAAATATCGACAAAGAAATATACATTGATAATATCTCCCCGAAATTGTTACATGTCAATTTTATCGCAAGATTATCAGTTTTATTAGTCAGAAAAAAGAGTGAAAAAATATTAATATAAAAACTATTAATATTATTTTAGATTTCTTTAAAATTAGTTTTGTTTTCACATGAAATGTGATAATTTGAGTCGTTAAGCTACTAGAAGAAAACAATGTTTCCTTTTTAGTATAAATTCTAAGATACCCTAAAGGCCGTAACAGTTTTACTATAGGCTCAAATAGCTACAATATATTTAAAATTAACACATACTATTTTCATTTACGTAAAACGTAAAAGTAAAAACAATGAAAACTTTGGAGAAAATGATGTGAGTGAATGAATCACTGGCATTAGTTCCAGAAGTTCAGGTTGAGCAATCTGTTAGTTTGTGATCATTCATGCAGTGGCCAGCCTCAAGTCCTGGATTAAGAGGACCTGAAGAAGGTCATAGGGTAAAAAAAAACAAACAAACAGATAAACCTGTGCTGGGCTTGTCGAACGCTTCCAGTTTTCTGATGAAACATAATTCCTCTGCGTTCAAGTTGAGCAAGTGCATACCCACATACTGTCAGGCGCCAACAAACAACAACTAGCAGGCCTGATTCTTATTCATTTCTCGGAACGACAACATACCCATATTAAATCGAGTGCTTACCAGCGATGAAAAGTTATTCCTGTATTACACTCCCAAGCGTACCAGACATGAGTTGCCACCACGATACCCTGTGCCTCACACCACAAGACCACCTCTACACACACACAAGATAATACACTCTGTCTGATGGACTAGTCAACAAATGTTTTATTATGAGCTGCTACCCACGAGACAAACCTTCACTGCGGACCTGTACTTGCAGAAGTTGAAATGTGAGCAAACAGCACTGGAGAACAAGCAGCAAGCATTTGGATAATTACTAGGTAGTATTGTTCCTCCATGAAACATGTGGTGCAGATGGCCATTGATACTATACGGAAACTTGGCTGAAAGACATTGTGCCGTCTAAGTTACTCTCCTGACTTTATGCCAATAGATTACCGCCCTTCCATTCTCTGGATAACCGTCTTCATGGGTAATTTTTCGCAAATAAAGTAGACTTCCGTGGTTCGCTGCTGCAGCACGTCGTCCGCCGTTCTGCCGTCTGCCATTGCCAATTCCGCTGCCGCCGCTGCCGCCGCCAAAACGAGGTGACAAAGACTGCGAATACGACGCCGCGAAGCAGAGTCGAAAACAACGATTGATGTGCGTTGTGGTGCAGTGGATATCGACTTGGAACGACAAATCAGGTTGCCGAGTTCGAAATCTAGTTGAATTCCTTGCATTCACTTACGCACAAATACCCTTGGGAAAGGTACTAATCCGTCACTTCCCTTCAGTTATGGATTAAATAACAGGACAGAATGGATTTTATAGCCTTGGCTGGTAACCGGTCTACCACAGAAAGCAATAGCAACCCACTGCGGGATAATTTTCTTCCCAGTCAGTCATGTCTTTTTTAAGACATGATTGCCTAAAGCGTGTATCATGTATGGCACTTAACTGACTCATTAGTTCCTGTCCAATAAGTAACTGTTATTCCTTCTACGGAGTATTTTATTTTGCTTTTTTTTCTCAAAGAGTTAATAGTAACATCTCTAGAGAATTAGTTCTTCCATTCAATTATCCTATGGTTATATAATAATTCTGCCGATTACTCAGAATAATAAAAATATCTATTTAACCTCTCAGATTCTTATTGAAATAAAGTCACTAAATTAATTTCATTAATGTAACACATCGGTACAATATATTACTAAAATGAACGTATTGTATTTATATATAAAATAATCATAAATGTTTTATAATAACATATCATATAACTCCTTTGCTTAGACCTCTCACATATGGTCCGGTGCACCTGCTATTTACTTTAAGCTCTTTGAAAAAAAAAACAAAGAAGAATCAGCAATATTATTGGTCTTGATCTGACGGCTCGGCTTCAGTCACTTTCTCACCACCATAAGGTATCCTCCCTGTGTCTTTTCTATTAATATTTTTATGGTAAATGGCAAATATTCGCTACGGTATCCAGACTTTTTCTTAAACTGAAGCGCAGTTACTTCTTTCGCACTTCTCGTTTGTAGGACTCCTATCAGGCTGTATGCTTTCAAGCCAACCTTTATGTGCAAAAATGTAAATGCAATATCAATCACTATCTAAAATCATCCTGATTACTCTTTTCTCTTCTCGAAATTTATTAATGTTTCTGTTACTAATTCTTCCACACCCTTTAACTCTTTGTGTCTCAGTGCCTTTACTGTGTTGCATAGGGTAATACTGATTATATCTACTACTAGACATAATTATTAAGCCACCCCAGTTTTTAAAAAAATATGTATTTCATATTATTTTTAGTATGTACTGCCAAGTGGATAATTATAAATGAAAGTAGAATGATTATTTTGTTATTATTACTTTGCAAAATTTTAAAGTCGAAGGAAGCAAAGATGAACTCGTCTGAATTACTCTAAATTTTCTTCATTCTTTCATTGATTAAACTGTAATATAGGTAATTATTAAATATGTATAAATTCATTTGATGCACATGTTATTTAGCAGTATTAACAAAAGAACTATTCTATTTTTATTTACAATTACTCACTTGGCAATAAATACTAAAAATAGTATGAAATACATCATGTCTTTTAAACACTGGGATGGCCTAATAATCATGGCCGGTAGAGTATATCTATAATTAGAGGTTGAAAAACTAATTAAAAAATATATATTAATACAGCTAATCAGACAAACAGATATATTTGAAAACTAAAATCTCAACGAGTGGATGCGTTTGAGGAGATGAGTTTTAGATGTGACATATTTAAAATTACTGCATAAAGCAGCAATAACTAAACACGATTCAAAGAGAAGGTCACAAGATGAAAACCTTGGTATTTCACAGTATTTTTAAGTATAGGTTAGGAAATCCAACTTCATCAATACTATTATAAGTAGTAACAATTACTGTTATTGAGAAATCTATTTTCATGAAAATATGGATGAATATGAAGATTTTATAGCTTACCACCGAAAGATGCAGGGTATTGGGTTATAAAAATGGTTGGTAGAAACATTATCAATAACATTCATTGAAAGAGCACGTTTTATTATATATATATATATATATATATATATATATATATATATATATTCATTCAGCAAAGAATTAGAACACTTTCAGTTATTGGGCGTGTATAAGGATAATATATATATATATATATATATATATATATTATCCTTATACACGCCAATAGCTGAGAGTGCTCTAATTCATTGCTGAATGAATGAATATATATATATATATATATATATATATATATATATATATATATATATATATTCATTCAATAAGGATAATATATATATATATATATATATATATATATATATATTATCCTTATGCACGCCCAATAACTGAAAGTGTTCTAATTCATTGCTAAATGAATGAATATATATATATATATATATTCATTCATTCAGCAATGAATTAAAACACTCTCAGCTATTGGCGTGTATAAGGATAATATGCACGCTAAAAAGTCTGCCTTCTACCGAGCGCCCGTAGCTCAGAGGTAGAATCACCGACTGACGCCACTTCAGTCCGGTTTCGATCCTGGGTAAAAAGCAATCAAATGATGAGCTGTGATACAGCGAAACAGATCTGTCTGCGGATGACTATTTTCGCTCACGCACCCTGATTGAGCACTCTGGAAGAATGGTAGACTTTGAAAAACACGTTTATTCAGCAATGAATTAGAACACTCTCAGCTATTGGGCGTGTATAATGATAATACACACGCTAAGAATTCTGCCACCTTCTACCGAGCGCATGTAGCACAGAGGTAGAATCGCTGACTGACGCTAATTCGGTCGGATTTCAATCCTGGGTAAAAAGCAATTGGCTGTTTAACTGTAATGATGAGCTATGATACAGCGAAACAGATCTGTCTGTAGATGACTATATATATATATATATGCTTGCCTGCCAGAAAAATCGATGTGTTTTTTATCCCTGTGCTCATTCTCAGCTATCTAATTATGTTTTGTTTGCTTGCATTAATTTCTAAATTTTTTCTTAGGCTAATAGAGATTACCAGATTGTTATTTGATGTCTGTCCTTTAATACAGCCGTGAATGCTGGACAATCTCATCAGAGCTGAAAGAAAAACTTGAAGCAACCGAAATGTGGTTATACAAAAGGATGCTGAGGATAACATGGAAGGAACACGTGAGCAATGATGAGGTTTTCGATAGGATGGACATGAGAAGAGAACTGATATTAACATCAGGAAAAGACAACTGAAGTTTGTGGGACGTAGTGAGAAAGAAAGGCTTGGAGAACTTCATGCTCACGGGACGGATAGAGGGGAGGAGAGACAAGGGAACGCAACGCATAACATACTTGATGGAATTTAGCAGATGGATGGTGGAGCAGGGATACAGTAAGATAGCAAGAACAGGTGTATTAAGAGCGACAATAGATAAGATGTGGAAGACCTTGATCGCCTACGTCGCAAAGGGACACGGCTCATAGAAGAAGATTCTCTGTCATTTCTTTACAGTAACTTTTGTTTCTCTTTCGTTAGGTCCAGAATTTCAACATTCATTCATTTTTCTTTTTTTTTTTTTTCCTTCTTTTTTTGTCACATTCCTCTTGGATGAATCTTTTTGTCGTTACGGGTTTCTGTGAATAAGTTCAGCTCAGTAAGTAACACTATTTTATTTTAATAATTACTTTTAAAATGAATATAACGAAAAATACTAATACACTTTTCATGAAAATGGTTAAACTACATAAAAAACAATTCCCAGGTTTTGGAAATTATGAAAACAAGCCAAATGTCTGCCGGGAACAATATCTAGTTTAGCTATTGACAGTTGGCCGACAAAAGGGGCCGTAAAGATCTACCTTCTTGTCTCCGTGTTTTTCTTCCCAGCCCAAACAGGTCACAACAATAAATATATAAATAACAAATTGTTTTCATATTTATTTCTTTATAAATTAATAAATGATAAAATTGCATTGTATTATCGTTAATTACATTAGTTTTTATAATGTCGTAAATATATGATTAATTTTATAAATAATCTAATAAATAAATCTGTTTAGTATTTTTTGTTTTAAATTCTCAAGAACAAAAATAAAGTATAAATTCCTATTCATCATTGGTTTTGTTAAATTTCTCATTTTCAACAATTAACATTACCGAGAAATTAATTTAGTTAAAATAATAATGGAGTCAAAGGAAAAATGTCCTTGTTGTTGTGGCCTGGTTAGGAGCCAGAAAGAAAGACACGAAAAGAAGAAGATAGCTTGAACCAGTGTATTTGAATAACGGAAAATTTATACAAAATAAGGGTGTTATTAGTCGGCAGATAGAAGTGTCCGTCCGAACTGTCAAGTTACACTGCGTCTTGACTGCCTTCCAGGAAGTCTCGCAGGTTAGATTTTATGACGGAGGAAGAGTTCATTCCAATATATATAGGGCACAATAGCACTTTTGACACTTCGACTTTTTTTGTTTATTTTTATTTTTATTATTTTAGCAGGCATGAAATCCCTAGACTGCTAAATAACATCTTTTATTTATTGTTTAACTTATTACTAATTTCTTGTCGACCACGCTGCACTGTTGAGATATTTAATACATTTATACTTATTTTAATTAAAACTTGAAGCTGGTAATCAGACATTTGCCTTTAAAAAATAAAATGACTGGAACTTTTCATAACAGTCCTCTCTATTATAATAAAAACTCTTGTATGTGTGTATGTATATATGTATATATATTTAACAAAGTGAATGGACAGAATTTAATTCTGATTCTAATTCTAAACATTCCAGCACCTTTACTCATGATGTCGTACAAAATCAAATTTAAAAAAAAACAACCTGCTGTTAAAAATTATTGTCTACCCTATTAAATAGTTTATGGTTCTACTATGTATCTTAACCAAACAAAATTATAAAGTGACATGCCTTGACGTCAGACAATTCTGCTTCCTTTCATGACTCAAATCTTCAATTCCATGGTTACCTAATTCTCTTTTTGATTGAACAATATTGACACACCTACTAGTGTATTTGCTACCTACCCCTTCTACTACTACCCTTTCAGTTTTTAAATAACCATGAATTTATCTTATATTTTCTAAATAAATAATTTTCACAATTTCTTTTATCCCTTGTTTCCTGTTTAGGATGCGGTTTCCGGTTTTCTCTTTTCCAATCTTCTCACTTTTTTTCCCAATTGGAGTAGATAGACTAAACTATCGCCCAGTTCACACTCCACTCACATCTATTGAACAGGTGAAGAGGCACACCCCTTGTTTCCTGTTTAGGATGCGGTTTCCGGTTTTCTTTTTTCTAATCTTCTCACTTTTTTTCTATCCAGTTGGAGTAGATAGACTAAACTATCGCCCAGTTCACACTCCACCCACGTCTATTGAACAGGTGAAGAGGCTCATTCCTTGTTTCCTGTTTAGGATGCGGTTTCCGGTTTTCTCTTTTCCAATCTTCTCACTCCTATGTAGCCCCCTGCACATCAGTGGCGTTACCGTCTTGCTCGGGGTGATATGATTAAAAAACAAACAAACAGAGGAAGCGGACATAACCAACACAGTAATAATTGGAGAACAAAATGAAAAAGTGAAGAAAGTTATATAAATATATATAAGTTTTGAATTTAAAAATGTACTTTTTTGGACAGTATTTGTTTAATTTTATTATTGTATTTTATATTTCAGACCACCCTCGGTCCTTCATTATATATATATATATATATATATATATATATATATATATATATATATATATATAATTTCAAAAACAAATACACCATTCAAAAAGAGCATACTAGCGGATGTAAAATTTGATTGGGTTTCTTTAACGTAGCGGGAACTCAGCAAGACTGTAGGGATAATTGTTTGTTTGTTTGTTTGTTTGTATGTTTGTTTGTGTGTGTGTGTGTGTGTGTGTGTGTGTGTGTGTGTGTGTGTGTGTGTGTGTGTGTGTGTGTGTGTAGAAGCAGTTCATTCGATTAAGAGGATAACATGCATTTGCAGCCGTTGTCCGTTCATGTGTACTGGATTGACTAAAATACCAAACAAAAATGATGATCTCAAATGAGTGATTAGTCCTTAAGGTAAATTGCGCAGCAGAACATTGACCCTCACCATCACAAATGCATAATCAGAGACAGAACGAAAAAAGTTGTATGATGAAGTGATAACCGCTTTTGTTAAATCTGAAAGTCTTTTATTCTAGAGACATATCTTCATAGATTTGGACAAGTTATTTTTCAGCCTGTGAAATGTCAAGCCACCCTCCTCAAACGTAAGAATATAGCCGATCATATGACTATATTACAGTGACCAATATATATATATATATATATATATATATATATATATATATATATATATATATATATATATATATAACACTCTTGTCGTCTTTCCGTGTGTGCAGTCTAGCAGCTCAGTTCTTGGAACCAAACAGGCCTAACTACCACCAGAGTGCCTCACTTAATATTACATCACCGAACGACATTGTCTCACTTAGCTAAATGACGCCGCTAATTGAACTGGCATTGTGTGTCGTTGATTCATGCTGATGTCACGAATTGTTTGTGATATAGATCCAGTTAGATCATGGACTCCAGTTTTTTTAATCATTTCACCCCAGGCAAGCCGTTAACGCTACTGATGTGCAGGGGGTTACATAAGAGAGATGAACTATTAGGCAGGAGGAGAGTAAAGACAACGACGAACCAGCTACAGAGGGTGAAAAAGAAAGGGCAAGGGAAAGATGTGAACACAAGAGTGAAGACAGTTGCGAAGGTAGAGAGAGGGGAAAAGAACAAGATAAACGGTGTGATGTAGAAAGGGCTGGAGTTAAGTGTTTAAGAGATGGGCATTGACTTTGCATTTAAATTCCTGGAGGTTATAGCCGTCAGTTGTCAACATGTCATGTACTGACTGAGAGTAGTTACCTAATGGCCCAGTGTTCTAGTGGCATGTATTTTAGCGATTCTTCTATTTAATTACTTCGTTGATGTTGTCGATTTCCATGACCATTTAGACCCGATACTGTACTACATATGTCCCTGACGAAAGACGGGTTACACCTACACAAATATACACCGTTACCCAAAATAGGTTTGAGGATCATTCAGAATATTTCTAACAAGTAGTGTGGACACCGCGTTTGTCAGAAACAAGCTCAATCAAGTATTTGTCAGACGTGAAAAATTATATCTGTATATAAGATCATGCGCCTACAATAATCAGCAAACTATGGACAGCTACATTTCTAGGGAGCTCTCAGGAGTCATCCAATAACACGATGGAATCCATGAAATTCACTGGGTTGGAGTGTGTCCGATTGAATACATTTAGCAAGGCAGTTTGCCGTCAAAAATGCCTCTTTTGCTTTTAAATAGATATATAATCATTTGTGAAAATTAAATTTTTCAAATATCTTTCGACGACAGAGCTTTTGTTATCAAAAGTAAAAGAAGTCTGACTGTAAATGTACGTACACGCATATTTACAGATAGATAGATAGATAGATAGATAGATAGATAGATAGATAGATAGATATGAACAAATTGAGATAGATAGATAGATATGAACAGACTTAGATAGATAGATAGATAGATAGATAGATAGATAGATAGATAGATAGATATGAACAAATTGAGATAGATAGATAGATATGAACAGACTTAGATAGATAGATAGATAGATAGATAGATAGATAGATAGATAGATAGATAGATAGAAGCTTTAAAGAGAATCAGAGCGTTGTGGTGCTGTGATTATCGGCTCGGAACGAAAAAGAGGAGAGCCAAACATGAATACCAGTTGAATTTCTTGCATTCACTTACGCACAAATACCTTTGGGAAAGGTATTATTCTGTCTCTTCTCCGTAGTTATGGATTAAATAACAGAATAGATTGGGTTTTAACCAGTCTACCACAGAACGTAATGGCAACCTACTGCGGGATAATCTTCTGCCCAGTCAGTCATGTTTCTTTCGAGACATGATCGCCCAAGCACTTAAATGACTGAAGACCACAATCTGAATATTGCTGATAATAAAGGACAACTGTAAATTCAGAAATATGTAGTCAGGAAAGATAGTTTGGACGATTTAGCACTCAGTATATTGTAGGCTGGAGTAATCGCAGCTAACTATGAATTTTACGAAAGGAGGTTAAAACATACATACGAAAGCAGTGGAAAAAATCAAGCTTTACTTGAATGAACAACAGACAGTAATGAGTGGAAGACAATAATCGACCACGCCCTGAAAGGACATAGTATGTAAAAGATAATTACTAAGAATTCAAATTTTGATCGCATAAACTAACAATTTTTACGCTATGATGGGTCATGGACAGGCCTGAAACAATCATACGCTGGTCATCTCTCGTATTATCCGTCTTCATGTCAAACTCTAGTCGTACGTCGAAGAGAAAGAAATGAGAAGATCTTGTTAGAATAAAGTTCCCCATTATACTAACAATGTATAACAGGAAGCTAACAAATAATGATCAGCGAATAACTATTTTTCGATCATTAAAGAACATGTAAAACTATCGTTAGCAACAAACTAGATTTCAATTAGCGTTGCGTGCGCCGTTTACCAACCAACGCAAACTAATCACTTTGCTTTTCGTGACGGTATCCAATCGTTGAAATTAGGAAAAAAAAACTTATAGCCTAGAACAAAGCGTATAATTTGATGAGTGATCGCCAGACACATTTGCTTCACTTTGATTCATAATGTAATATATAAATATCGTTCAACATCTGAAGAACAGAGTCTAATAGGTCAGTTTTTTATTAAATTTTACAGGTAAACAATTATTTATATTCTAAAATATTTCGTAAAATATTTTACTCTACTCAGGATCCTTAAAATCACCGGCAACACATGAAAAATCACCACTATGTGCCATATATACAGCTCTTAAATTTATTACTACTGTTGGATTTCACATTTCTAAAGAACCTAAAAAGGAGAGAAAATTGTAGAGGTTTATAGTCTCCCACGATCTGAAAGGAAAAGACTTACAGAAGAAGAATTTTTGATTGCCTATTGGTTTTTGCCAAAATGTTTAAAGAATGGTCATTTATGATTTAATGACATTTTTTACTGAAGTTAATCCAATTCAAGGTCAGAAAATCACGCAAGAGAAAGTGTTACTGAATGAAAGGAAGTCATATGAACATAAGAAGAGGTAGTATTAATGGAGGACTATGACACTATGAAGGATAGATAAGGATTGATCTTAAAACTCAAGCAGTTGTAGTATTCGTAAAATTATACACGTGAAATATTGCTCCACAACGTACTGTTCATTGAAAGAAAATTTATCAGTAAACATACTTTCTAAAAATGCTATACGAAGAGAATGAGAATGGATTGGACCTGGGTAATAAGTATGGCCTTTTATATTTATTAAAGTCTGATGGAATTAAAAATGGAGCTCGTCAAATTTGATTGTTGTAAAGGTAAACGTAGTAGTCAGGTACTTTAGAAGCTGTATGAAGAAGATATTTTTTCCGGCATTTTCCTTGGTGAATCGTGTATTCTGACTCACTTGAAATCTGAGGTGAATTAGAGTTCCATTAGATGCCTAGGGTGAATTACAGTTCTAGTAGAGGTCCAGCTTGAATTACGGTTCTAACCAAGGTCTAGCGTGAATTTGAGTTCAAGTATAGCTCTCGAGTGAATTAGAGTTCTAATAAAAGTCTACGGTAAATTAGTGTTCTAATAGAAATCTAGTGTGAATTTGAATTCCAACAAATGTTTGGGGGGAATTAGCTTTCCAATAACGGTCTATCGTGAATTTGAGTTCTAATCAAGATTTAGGGTTAATTTGAGTTCCAACGGAAATCTAGAGAGAATTAGAGCATCTATAGTAGTCTAGGATGTATTTGAGTTCCAGTAGGGTTCTAGGGTGAATTAGAGTTCTAATAGAGGTCTAGGGTGAATTAGATTTTCATTAGAGTTGTAGGGTGAAACTGAGATCTAATAGAGGTCTAGGGTGAATTAGTGTTCCAACAGAGGTCTAGGGTGAATTAGATTTTCATTAGAGTTGTCGGGTGAAACTGAGATCTAACAGAGGTCTAGGATGAATTAGTGTTCCAACAGAGGTATAGGGTTGATTAGATTTTCATGAGAGTTGTAGGGTGAAACTGAATTCTAACAGAGGTCTAGGATGAATTAGTGTTCCAATAGAGGTTTAGGGTGAATTAGATTTTCATTAGAGTTGTCGGGTGAAACTGAGATCTATCAGAGCTCTAGGATGAATTAGTGTTCTAACAGAGGTTTAGGGTGAATAAGATTTTCATGAGAGTTGTAGGGTGAAACTGAGATCTAACAGAGGTCTAGGATGAATTAGTGTTCCAATAGAGGTTCCAATGAATTAGAGTTCCAGTAGCATTCCACTGAAATTCGTAATGAACTTGAGTTCCAATGACGTGTCAAAGCCAGGTGCCTCATTGAGAGAGAGAGAGAGCAAACTTTCATTATGACTGGAGAAAAATCAGGATTTGTTCAGTGATTATAAAATGTTACTAACTTGGTTTTAAGCTCAGTAAAAAATGGCATGACGATAAACTGCATCCGGTAGCAAGACCTCTAATTGACAGGTTGTGAGGAGCATGGAACGACCTCTTAATTGTTGTTATTTTCAGTTCCAACCTAAAAACGGAGTGGTAGCACCTGTTAGGGTCCCAGCTATAGGCAAATCGTAAACCCCCTAAACTGTGGTCTAAACTCTAAGAAAGTATGAAAATAGACTTTGATAGAAATATATACATAAAAATACTCTTTAGTAGAAAAATATACATTTTTGAAGAAAACATTATTACCATATTTTTGAAGGAAAAACACTTATTCTCAGCAAAACTTTTTTGACTACAAAACAAGAAAACATTTTAAGTTTTCTGAAATAAAAATGAATAAAAACAAAAAAAAATTCATTAAAATCTGTCTAAATCAACTTTCTTACTATAACCGAACATTAAAAATATCTTAAACCCCACCTTTTCGGCATTAAATAACACACAGATGTTGATATGTCCTTAAACAAAATTCAAACTCAAAAAAAACACCTTTTTGGCATAAAATAACCCAGAGAGGTTGATATGCCGTTAAACAAAACTCAAGCAATCAAACAAAACCACATTCAGCTGTTAAAGCTTATTCAGAAGATACCACCTAGTAGGTTCTGGTTATTTAAATAATTTTGCAATTGAAATATTTTGCCAAAAGTTGACATGCGCAGAAATCATTGTAGTTGAAGTTACTGCTAAGATTTTGTCGAGATGTACAAACTCTTCGTTTAGCTTAATTTCGCAAAACGATCTATGAAATTTGAATCAGTTGATTTTTTTGAAAAATACTTTGACAAAAACCCTATTTAGCGGATTAATAATTTATTAATTTAGTTTTATAGAACTTTATGGTAAACAATATTTTTAAGGAAGTTTCTTTTTTCTTAATATTTATTATAGGTACTTCCACTAAAATGCTATAAACAGCATAGTATGAATAAAAAAGGTCCCAAACTTAATAAAAACGAATTTTTGGTATCAAATGAATAAAATTATTATTTTTTTTAAATTGGTAAAAATATATTTTTCTTTACATCTGTTACCCCACCTCCACGTAAATCCATGAAATTTTAAGAAAATAAATTTTGTTGCGATAAATGATTTTATTAGTTAAATGCTGGATTCATTGTGTAATGAATTTATCATTTTTTGAAAGATTTTGCCTTTCTTTCCGAAAATCTGCTCTCAATAGTAAAATGAAAAAAGGCTATATAACTATGCCATTATTTAATTTGATAAGCTTTTAATTGCTTGAATAAATAATAGAAATTAAAGACATAATAGTCTGAAGAAAAAAATAAGGCGATTAATATTGAAATTTAAAAAGAAAATTTTATATTTTTTCATTATAATAATTTATAAAGTTTCAAAATATTTTAAAGATACTTCAAAGATTTTTGGGAGTTAGTTTAAAAATTTATTAAGAAAATATTATATTTAGTAATCGAAAATTGAACGATTTAATACAAATCGTTCTGCCTCTTTGTTTTAGAAATCATTTTAAACTGTATTTTAAGTTTTTTTTTTGTATGGCAATTTCTAAGTGTAATTTAAAAGGTCATGGTATTAAGAGTTTCCTCCCATTATCCAAAAAATATACAATTATGTCGCCTGTGACCGCTATACCTATCTTATCTCTAATCTGACAACCTGTCAGCACATTTGATATACGGCGAACAGGTTAAAAAGTACAACTCTGTGATTAAGAAAGAAACATATTGTAAATTTCACGCTATAAGTAAGTAATAATTGTTTAAATCGAATTAAATTAAAGTAAAATTTGCTAACTTTCAAAAAATAAAATTTCACAGATATATATTTTGTTTTTGCAAGATTTTTAAATCCGAGAATTAACTTTTGTTTACAAATGTGTCGATCGCTTAAAATGGCCTAAAAATTGAAAGATGTTTTGTTTAAGTTGAAACATTTTAGATTTCAATCAATATAATTTCTGTGTGAAATACACCATAGTATTTTACTTACTGGAAATAGCTTTAAATTTAGCTTTAAATTAAAACTAAAATGAAAGTTTCAAGAAAACTTTTTAAACATTCACTTGAACATTTAAACATTGAAGTGAGTAGAGTTACTAATTTATTACTATTCAGCATGAAAGATACTAATGGACATGCGTAAATGCTTATTTTTTAATCTAAATTCAACGTTTGTGAAGCGTTTGACCGAGGGATTTATTTATAGTTCTCGCAAATACAAGGCGACGAGATTCTTCGATATAAAATTCTTAAACAAACTGTATAATAAAAACAATTCAATACATTCTTTTTATCAAATCAGTATTTGTTACTTTAATCATTAAATAGCTTTTAAATAGTGTAAGTATTTTGCTTGTTAAATAACAAAACTTTTATTTTTTCCAAGTAAATTAATGAATATTTTTGTACTAAGCTAGGCACCCTAGTGAAGCCAACTGTAATTTGTACCCGTTTACCTGTTTGTCATTCTCCACAAAAATATGGTTTCGATCAGATAATGCATGTCTAATTTAACAGAGTCTGACGGACAGACGGACTGATAGACTAATGGAAGCCACGATATTTTCTGTTGAGATGCTGATTCTGTGGCTAACGTATAAAGATCCATTACTCGCTTCCTATATCAGCAAGTTATATTCAAGAAACACATTTCTTACATGCAAATGACATTTATTGTACCTTGGAATTTTACGCACACATGCTGAATTTTAGCAAAATGTGCTGGTTTTAGAATTTTTGTGGCCAGTTAATTTGTCCACTGTAGAAAATGACACGGCGGGAGAAGACAAGACAACACCAAAATTGAGTAGAGGATGGAAAGGCTTTATAACAGAAAGAGGAAAGAAAAGAAAGAAGATAAAAAAATAGTGTTTAAGAAAATAGTTGCAAAAAAACAAAAACAGTGGTTTTACCGTAGACTTAACTGGAAGCAGTATAGTTCATTCTGTTAACAGTTCTTCTAATTTTCTGTTACGATTTCAGAATATAGTTGAAGAGGGATTCCATTTTCTGGTGCTTTGGTGCAACTGTTGAAAGATTTTCGATACTATGTTATCTTTTTGGTCGCTCCATTTTCGGATACCATGTGGCTGCTGGTTGAGTTCAACGAAGCTAAAATTAGTCCGTGTTGACTCGTTGAATCGCAGGAAAAAAGGAAGATGTGGGCTGCTGTCAGCCCAAACCATGGGCCGGTAATCACGACCCCTACAAAGGGAGACCATTCATTTATAAAATATTTCCAATAATAAACACTGTCTTTTCATAAACCAGTAGAAGAGCTCAGATTATGCCTCATGTTTTTTTATTATTATTAATCTGTTTTATAACCTGATGATAAATTACGCTAGTCAAGTATCAAGTCGGTGCAAAAGTTTTTGCCGGTCTGTAAAAAAGGCCTTTGAAATCATTGTAATTTTTTTATGCATATTGTTACTACTTAAACATACCACCAACATTAATTTTTCTTTCAGATTATTAAGGCATCATTCATATTTTTCTGCAATATTCTTACCCATGTTCTTTCCATCTAAAGAACACATTAGGCATGATCTACTCTATCAGTTTCACAGAGGTTCCAATACAAATGCAGCAGCACGATCTATTCAGGATGCTTATGGAATTGATGCAGTGAAAGAAAGAAGTTGGAAATTTCAGCTTGAAAGATGAGGCTAGATGTGGTCACCCCAAAAAACTTGATTCAGATTTGTTGAATGATGCTGTTACTCAAAACCCTATGGTAACCTTAATAGAACTTGCACACCAATGTAATGTCTCCCATACAACTGCGTTACGTCAACTGCAAAGAATGGAGAAGATTTCAGTATTCGGAAAATTTGTTCCGCACTGTCTCCAGAGAACCTACGACAACGTGTTTCTTGTTGCTAATCTTTGCTTTCACGACACCTACAGACACCATTTTTGGGTAGGCTTGTCACAGTTGTCACAGAAGTGCCATCTTGCCTCATCCTGCATATTTTCCTGACCTAGTTCCCTCGGATCATCATAAATTATCATTTATTTCGAGGATTACAAAACCATTTATATGGCCTTAGTTTAACATCCCTAGAGGAGATTGAACACGAGTTAGGTTCATATTTCACATCAAAACCTAAAGAATTTTTAATGAAAAGTATCTATGAAAGTAGACATATGAAAGTATCAGAGACTTCTGAAATTGACTATTTTTCTTGATAGCGATAATGAGTTTTTTCTTTCAAAAGAGAGCGTTTTGTGTGTAGAATTTGGCATATTGCTTAAAAATAAAGTCCTAATGATAAATAAACTTTAACTGATTGTTGAAAAATTCCATCGAGATTTTTAACCATGTAAATTAAAAGTTTATACAAAATATTAACATCGTTCCTTAACTTTTGTCCAGAAGCTTATTTCCTTTGTTACATTTAATCTTTATTTAAAAAAAAATATTATGTAAATTGTTGTAACTTTGTAACTTTGTATAATATTTATGCAACACACTCTAATCTTTATTTGGTAAAAATTTAATTGCTAATCATGCATTACTTAAGTAATACACATATTTATGTCTTTGTTGTCTCCGTTCCTTATATTATGGCGCTACTGTATATATATGATACAGCAAAATAGTCTTGTATGCGCATGATTATATATATATATATATATATATATATATATATATATATATATATATATTCATCCGCATTCAATAGTCATATGTATATATTTGTATACTCAAAGTATCGTCGGTCTTTTTATGTATGTTGAAGCCGGTGATAATATTTCCTTTCCACTTTTTCATCTCCCCATCATGAATATTCCATACCAGGAGAATTAATACTAAGGTTTCGAGTTCATAAACCAATAGTAGACAAGTGAATATGGTCTGTTGTTGACATCCGTTGTTGAAAGGGTTGAATAATTCACTGTGCTATGAGTTCAACGTTCTATAACCGACAATTTTAGATGGTTTTGATTTGAGAATTCGCATTTGATATTTCAATGAATAAAGTTAGTTTTTTCTTAAGAAGAGTTTCTATGTAGAGTTAAGATCTAAACTAAGTTAGCTTATGCATTAAAAACTTGAATAATCTCATATTTAGAGGTTTACGGAATATGGCTGTTTTCGTCTCTGCTCCTGCATCATAATGTTTTCGTGATTTGTCATTCTATTGTTGCATAAGAATATTTCCGGCGTCAGAAATTCCGTCCATCTTGGCATTTAACTTCATTTTCTCTTAATATTTTTCACAATATTTTTCTTTTTATTTCACCATTGTTTGCTTTTCTTCTTTTTACTTCTGTATTATTCCTCGGATCCTTAATTTTATCAATTTTGTTTTTTTTCTCTTTATCAATTTCTTTCTTTTTACTATTCACTTTATTTTTATCATTCCTTTTCTTTTTATCAACTTTTTTATCCATTCTTTTTTATTTTAATCACGCTCTTTCTTTACGGGTTCAAATTGAAAGAATCCAAATGCTACTTGTTATGGAGAAGATTAAATACTTGGGACAAATCGATAAAGAGAGCATAAGACTAGATCCAGAACGGCTAGAGCAATCAAGGACATGCCAACTCCCGAAAATGTCTTTACCTTACAAAGTTTCTTAAGATTGGTAAACTATTACGTGGTGTTTATACTGAATATGCACAATTTCTCTGCTCTGTTAAACGAACTCTTGAAACCTGAACGCCATTAAGCATTCCTGAAAATGAAGGAAGATTTGACGTCGGACTTAATTCTTACCCGCTATAACTCAGACGTTTTAATTGCCAGCGACGCCAGCTCGTATGGCAATGGAGTATGCATTATGCACAAGATGCCAGATGGAAGTCGCAAACCAATAGCAAATTGAGGAGTCGTAAGAGATTATTTTTGCGGTAACGAAGTTTCACCGGTACATTCACGGTAGACACTTTATATTGCAGACAGGTCATAAACCGTTACTGACCATTTTAGGTTCTAAAAATGGTTTGTCTGTGCATACAGCAAATAGACTGCGGAGATGGGGAAAATCCTTTTGAATTATGACTTTAAAATAGAATTCCTACCGTCTAAAAAAATTCTGTCATGGCGACGGACTGTTCAGATTAATCCCGAAACACAGAGAATCTCTTGGAGATATTGTGATTGCTTCTCTTTGAACAAAAGGAGAATTTAAAACCACATTATGCAACACAATAAGAGAACTCCCTGTAACTCTTAACTAAATCAAACAAGAAGCTCTAAACGATGAGTTTATCGGGCAAACCAAAACAGACTTCAGATATTTTCTTTCTATCCAACAAAATATTGCTATATAGTGAGCGAGTCGTCATTCCCACAATATTACAAAGAATAATTGTAAAAGATTTCCATGCCGGTCACCCAGGGATTACAATAATGAAAAGCTTCATGCACAGTTACGTATACTGGCCAAACATCGATAAGGACATCGAAAATACCGTAACATCCTGTAAAAGATGTGTCTCGGCAGCTACGGCACCTCCAATCAAATAAAATCCCTCGCCCAAAAGGAAGCGACCATGGTCTCGAATTGATATAGGTTTTGCAGGCCCTCTAGACGGATTCTACTATCTTAAAAGTGGCCTGAGATTCTTAGATGTAGAAATCCCACTACAGAAGTCACAATCAATTTCTTACACGAACTGTTCACCAGATGTGGGATAGTCGATTGCTTAGTGTCAGACAATAGAACAAAATTTATATTCTTTTTTTTTTTAATCATATCACCCCAAGCAAGGCGATAACGCCACTGATGCGCAGGGAGCTACGTAAGGGTCAAAAGAACGGAAAAGAGAAATCCGGAAACCACATCCTAAACAGGGAACAAGGGATGAGCCTCTTCACCTGTTCAATAGACGTGGGTGGAGTGTGAACCGGGCGATAGTTTAGTCTATCTACTCCAATTAGTCTATCTACTCCATGTCCCGCGTTTTAAGGATTTTTGTGAGACCTTCAAGCTCAATCATATTACGATCGCTTCATATCACCCAAGATCAAACGGACAAACTGAGCGCTTCAATGAAACGCTGAAAAGAGCCCTGCAGAAAGCTAGGAACACTTCCACAAAAAAAGGCCTAAAACCAATGAGAGAGAAGATGACAACAGATTGCATCGAAATCTTTGAAAGTTGTAGCTACCAGGGAAGATATATAATCGTTTCACACTAAGTAAGGAAGTACTGCCACTGGTCCTCAGGGCGCTACATAAGAAAAGACTGAAGTGTTACGTAGGAGCAGAGTGAAGAGAAAGAGGAGACGTTTACAGAGGATGTCAGAGAATGGTTAAGAGAAGGATGGGAATACTGATGTGAGGTGAGTTGAGTGAGAGTAGAGTGAAAAGGGAGAATAAAAAGATACGGGGGATATTAAGGAAAAGATATGAGAAGGATGGTTATCAAAGGCATAAGAAATGGCAACTGACGTTATATTTAAAATCTTGGAGAGTGTAGCTATCAAGGAAGTGAGTATACGGAAGGGAGTTCCACAGGCGGGAAGTGTAAGAAAAGAAGCTTATAAAGTAGAAATGGCGGATGCATTTGGTTGTTTTGACTGTAAAAGTGTGGGACCTATTTGCCAATCTGGATGCTCGAATAAATTCATGGAGAGTGAGGAACGATGGAGCTATGTTCGTCAAAGCCGAAGCCGTGAAAAGATTTGTAGAAGAGACAGAGGGAAGCCACATCCCGTCAGTGAGAAAGTGACTGGAGTCGAACTGCCAAGTTGGAGTGGATCACATTGCAGATTCTTCTGTAGATCTTCTCGAGAGCCCCAAAGTGAATAGCAGGGGCAACCCTACCAGATATGACAACATTATTCAATGCATGTGTTGATGGTTGATTTGTATATGTGTAAGAGGGATTCAGGCGAGACAAACTTTCTGGCCCAACACAGTGACCAAACTTTCCTAGCAGTAGATTTAGCTGTTGGTTCAATGTGGTTGTTTGACTTTGGATCGGCTGAGTGGGTTGGTCCGAAGAGGCGCAGTGTATTGCTTTCGGGTAGACTAGTTTGATGCATGCTGATGGTGTGCAGGAGAGACTGTTCATGATCGTTAACGGATAGCAGCTTTGTTTTGGAATCATTGAAATTTACGTTTCATTTCTTACCCCAGTCAACCAATGATTGGAAGTCCTTTTGAAAGTAAATGGTGATGTAATCAGCGTAAATGCCTACTTGGGATTTGATCACATCAAGGAGATCGTTGATGAAGATAGAAAGAGCGTCGGACCTAGGATAAAGCCTTGGGGGACACCCGAATTCGTGTGACTGGAGCTGGAGCATTCCCATTCAAATTGACCATCATTATCTTGTTTGATAAGAACAATTCGATCAAATTAAACAAGCGTCCTGTGATACCATAGCTATGTAGCTTGTGCAGAATACCACTGTGTCAGACTCTATCAAACGCTTTGAATATATCCAAGGCAACAGTACGAACTTCGCCGGACTTATCGAGAGACCGTTATGTCTAATCGGTGATGGTTTTTAGCTAATCAGCAGCGGACCTGGAGAAGGGGAAGCCGTACTGTCTATCAGAGAGTAGGTCATAGGTGGTGAGATGTTGAACTCTTTCAGCATTGATGATACCCTCGAACACTTTGCTGAAAACCTTAAGAGGCTGATAGGGTGATAATAAAAAAGGGTCCGAGGGTTCTCCAGAGTTCTTAAATACAGGTACCACAAAAAAGGACTTCCAGCAAGCAGGAAAAAAGAAGCAAAGAAACAGTAATTACAGAGTTTGGAGAGGACAGAGGAGAGTTCAGGGGTACATTTCTTGAAGACAATATCCGGGATAATGTTACCACCGCTCAAACTGTGTAGGTCACGAAATTTTTAGTGTAGAAGAAACGGTTATATTTAACTATTTCGACATTAAAAGAGTGTAACTTTGATATCTATCTTGTAGCACGCGTAACTAAATGAGGTCGGGGCATCAGAGATAAAAGCTCATCAGAGTAGTAGCCATGAAAATACCTGTCGAAAAGACAGAGGGAAGCCACATCATGTCGGCGAGAAAGTGACTGAAGGTGGGTTTTCCATGTCAGGATCGATTACATTGCAGATTTTTCTATGGAATTTGTCGAGAAACTCAAGATGGATATCAAGAGCTCCCGAAGCCAAACTTCCTAGCAATAGATTTAGCTATATGTTCGATGTTGACTGTTGGATTATTTGCAATGCTTTCGTTTAAATTCCTTTCTTGGTTTTTGTTATGGGGAGACACACTTATTCCTCAAATAATGGACTCTCCTTCCTATATTAATAAGAGTTAACAAGAAGTTAATGGGAAATGTTCTTGAGAAGTTCATAGGGGTTCTTTAAAGTTCTAATAGAGTTCAGTAGAACTACTAGGCAGTTGATATTAATCGGCAGTTAGCCGAATACTACGGCGTCAGCTTTCAGTGGAAGATTACCAAGATCCTAACATTTTGGGTGCGTTAAGTCGATTAGCAACTGACATAGCACGATTATAACCTTCAGTGCGAAAACTAATCCACAACAGTTTTTCTTTCATTAATCTTGCTTTTTTCTCATATGATATCTTTTCACTTCATGTTCAATTATTTTCTTTTATTCTCTTACTTATGATTTATGTGTTTGCCTCTTTTCCTTCGTTTTCTTTTACCTTCGTTATTCTTAAAATTTATTCCTTTTCATTCATTCATTCATTCATTCTTTCATTCTTTCCTTCTTTCTTTTTTCTTTTTTATTTTCTGTTTTCATCATTTTGTCTCCCTATTCATATAAATCTAATTTTATCTATCATTCAATAAGTTCTGTCCCATTTTTTCATATTTTCACATTCTTCTTTTCTTTTCTTTTCTTCTCTTTTCTTTTCCTTTCTTTTTTATTTCTTTCGTTCTTTCTTTCTTTCTTTCTTTCTTTCTTATTCTCTCTTTTTCGATCTGTTTCACTTTTCATTAAATTATTTTGATTCCATTTTTTCTACATTTCATTTTGTTTGTCTTTTTATCAATCTTTCTTTCTTTCTTTCTTTCTTTTTTTCTTTAATTTCTGCCTTCTATTCTACCCCTTTTATATCATTCACCAATAATAAACTTGATATTTTTTCTTTGTCTCTTTCCCGTCTGAATTTATATCTTCCTCTCCTGCGATGGATTTTTTTCATTGTTCATCTTTGCTAACTACTGATATTCACCAAGTAAACGAGTAGGGCTTCCTACAGCAATAGCCAAGTGTTTTGTGATCACGACCCATGTTAAATGTGAAATATTTCCAACTGACAAACCAGAGAAGAGCGGCGAGATTTATAGAGCCTGCCCAATTTCTCTTTGTTCTTCAATGCAAGATGCCGCCTTGAAGATAATGAAACCTAAACACTCACGTTCACGCATGCGTACACGCGTACACATGCTTATATATGAATGTATCAGGGAAAATTCTAGCCGGCCAGATTGCTATTTAACGAATGCAATATTGCTGAATATACACAGCTATATATATATATATATATATGACAAATGACTGGCAAGTTATTCTTACGAAGTTTTTTCTTTTTATTGTGCCTTTCTAGCATGCGAATTAGAAATCTTTTCAAGTTTTAATCTGTTTAAAAATTGTACAAACGATTTTTCATTGCGAGCGATTTCCATCTAAAGTAGCCCTACCGAAATCCTTTAAAATGTCTAAATTATTAGCCGAAATTGCTTGGAACAAACAATTGGACAGTATTTATACACACTAAATAAACAAAAAATGAACCTTCTTTACACAGAAGAAAAGCGCAAAAAAATTTAACGGAAGCAATGTGTCAACCATTTTTAATGAAACCTGATATTACTCTCAAGGTACACACAAACAAAAACACTCATATATGCTGATTTTCGAAACTCATCTTTGATGTGGCACAAGGCCAAAAATATGTAGCAATCAGAGAGGCTCGCTCATTATTCGGTTGTAATTGATCCTACGAGACAAGTTTACTAACCACGATAAAGTTACCAAATATTTTCTAAGCATAACTTAGACGTGACACAAGGCTTAAATTCTGTAGCACCTAGAGATGAATCGACACATAAATGAACAGACATGTATTTATATATGTGTCCGAGTGGTTAGAACGTTCGCTTTCTGGCCATGAATTTAGGGTTCGAATCTCACCATGGTCGATCTTTCGATTTTTCAGGAAGGTGAGTTCTTGATATTATCGATCTGGATGAAGCAATTACAGAGTGCGACAACTTTGGAAAGTGCCTGAAAACCATAGCACGGGTTGGGCGAGCTTTATAAGGAAATTTGTTTAGACGGTTCTATTTAAGGAGCAGTCGGTGGTTGGGCCTGCTCGAAGTCACAAATCATCGTGACCGAGTGTTTGAACGTACTCTTTGTTCAGACTGTTGTTCCTGCAAGATGACACGTTTCTTCCAGAAACTGGAACTAAGGTTCGCTCAGCATAGTTGCAGTATAAACCACAGGTGGGATCTATGGATGTTGAACAAGCACAAGTTTGCCTGAGCAGGCGCCTGCAATGTGGATTAGCCACTCACCCAAGTAGACTGCTATACTCGAATGCGAGTGCCCAGTCATTATATATACTAGAAAACTTCTATGTTCAAAATAAGTTCTTGGCACGAATTTTCTAATACAGGGTGATTCAAAAAACAGAACCTACACATTTTAAAATAAAAATGCCAAACATTTTCGGGATATATAAAGATTAACATGTACTAGAACAACACTTAGACGACTGGTGAACTGAACGGAGCGATCACAGTAAAATCAAGTTAATCTCCAGAGAGGACTGTGTCCGAGTAATTGACAATTTTGCACGACGTTTGCAAGTTAGCCTCCAAAGCCGTCGAGCCGATTTGGTGTACATATTTGAAAAATCGTGACTTTTATGCAAAGGGCCCAATTTAACTAAAACTTTAGGGAATTATCTTACATAGACTGAAGTTTAGAACAACTAAGTTTTTTAAAAATTACTGTACGATTGTATCATATATTACAATATTTATGTGTTATGTATTTTGGGGTCACTCTATATGTTAAAAATGCTAAAATATTATGAAAAATAAAAAGTTAGTTTGATGGCATTAGGTCTATCTGAAAGCTAATCACAAAATCGTCATATATATATATATATATATATATATATATATATATATATATATATAGCTAGAAAACTAATTCTTTGCTGCTTTTTAAGCCAAGCAGATTTCCACGAAATCTGTGTGTATATATATAATGTCTGGGTGTAGTTTATCTGTATAGTGAAAGGTAAAATTCACTTTTAACTTTTTGAACTTCAAATCATTTTTCTAAACCATGCATGTTTCTGTATATATATATATATATATATATATATATATATATATATATATATATATATGAAAAGAGAGAGAAATACGTTCCCTCTATAGAAATGTTTGTCATATATATATATATATATATATATATATATATATATATATATATATATATATATTAAACACGTTGTGTTAAACGATAAGCACAACTTAGTCTTACATATTTTCTTTCGCATTTTCTCATATTTTCTAATGAGGTTTTTCTTTCCGAATTATATTGATGTAGAATTTGTCCAAAGGTTATCTGTGTACTTTCGAACGTCATCGTTTAACATCAGGGTCAAAATTACAGTTTAAAGCCTCATTAGAAATATGCGAGACTAAGTAGTCTCTGTCATTTAACACAACGTGTTTAAATGAAAAGATCCTGCCAAAATATACGTACTTTATATATATATATATATATATATATATATATATATATATACGTGTGTTTACGTATGAGAGAAAGATTATGCATTGGTATGTGAATTTAGATAGATAAATCGATAGAGAAAGTCAAACAAACCAACAGACGTTTTCTTTGGCTTACTGATCCTGAAAGAATTGGCAAATATTCTTATTTACACAATATGCATCACATAACATTCAACTTCCACTTTCTGAAAGTCTATCCATATATATTTATACACTCACAAATACCCATACACATGTGCATGTTTATATGTTTGTATAAGCATTAAACATTCTAAATGTAGGGATGCTGCCGGTATTTAGACATTAAGTCTTCCAATTTCACAATCTTTTACTCAAATCGTGGATTTCATTACTCGTTTCCTTAGCAAACCCGAGCTGCAGTACCCTTACTTGATTTATTTCTTACCTCCTCTTCTCACTCTTAAAAAGCTTTGCAAAACTACCCACTTGGAATTTCGGAACACTCTGTGATATCTACTGATATTTATTTCCAAACTATTAAATATGAATCTCCTATCCATAAAATATATTTTCATTACCAACATGCTGATTGGGATTTCACTTCGTGATTTTCTTCTTGACGCCCCTTACACTGACATCTTTACCTTCCAACTGAGTATTGTGCTAATGAGGTTATTTTGTGTCAAAGCCGACATGGATGCTTTCATTCTTTCACAAGAATACCAGGTGAAAATGAAATCCTCAACATAGTACACACCTACACGCTAGACCACTATAGCCATATTTTTAGCTATGACAGTTTAACATCTCCCGTCACAACAGACGCCTATTTGATACTGCTCGTAATAAATATAGACGAGTCCTTGAAGGAGTTTATTTGCTGACATAATGAGGCATTGCATTGCATCGAACAGTTTTGGTTCTTGTGATTAATGTCGGATCCGTAATAGGGTATTAAATGTTTAAGACCTATATTCCTCTCATTGTCAAAAAATTTGAAGTGTTATCATAATAGTAAATTATCCTTAAACTCTACGAACTATCCCTACCAAACCACGAAAGATAGAACCGACATTCGTTTGAGAGTTATGCATATAACTCCTTCTATGTTTCCCGTTATCAACTCTAACCTTGATCCCCACAAATGATGGGAACCCGATGGTATATCTAATAGTCATTAAGAAGTATGCTTTCGAATTAGCTCTTGTTCACTCTAAACTGCATAATATATGGTTCGATGCATCCTGCTACTCTCTATGCTATAAGTCATCATTTGTGTTTTTTGTTTTTTAAAGTGACTGACTCTTCGAGTTATCACCCAATTAGGCTTTTACCATTTATTGGGAAACTTTTGTAGGACCTAATCAATTCTGAACTGATTAAGCATCTCTCATCGCAGAATTTATTTCTCAGACATGCAATATGGCACCCGTTTTTCCAGATCAACTGCGGATGTAATTAAGATAATTGCGGACAGAGTTCATCATGCACTGTGGGAAAAACGGTAAAACACAGCCTGTAGCACAGGATATCTCGAAAGCTTTTGACAGGGTCTGGCATACAGATCTTCTCCACAAGCTGAAAAGTTACGGTGTTTCCCGAGACTTTCTAAATTGGCCTCGACTTTTCTCTCAAAACGTGAAATGAAATGAAATTTATCGTAATTCGCAATTCGTCTTTCATACTATTATGGGTGTCTCCCAGGCCCCCATCCTTAGTCCTACTTTTTTTTTTGACATTTACTAATGACCATCCCGAGGACATCAACATTCAACTTGTTATCCACGCTGTTGACAAAATCATTTACTCCAGTCTAGATTTTAAGGTTCATCAGATCGATACGTCCAAAAAGAAGCGCCGATGTTCAAAACATCATGTTCCTCTTAACTTTGGCTAAACCTCTCTCCATTAATTATCTAAAAGATCTCTGGCTGCCTTCCATTTGCATAACTGATGCTAACCCCTTGTTTCTGTAAATATTTTCATGGTAATTGTTCAGATGAGATCTACTCTAGTCTATCTAGATTTTATGAACTAACAGTACGCAATATCTCATCAATTTGTTGTAGAGTCGGATATGTGTGGATGCAAATTCTATGTTAAACGTTTCTTTTTTCGCACGTCTTACTTGTGGAACTTATTTACGGTTCCATGCTTTCCAGCCAACTTTATTCTGTAAAGATTTAAATACAATGCTAATCGTTATCTGCTGAACTACTGATTACTTTGCTCTTTTCCGACTCATTAGTAATACTTCTGTTTCTAATTCCTCGACATCCATTAATACCTTGTGGGATCGTACTTTTAAAGTCTTCCTTGTGGACAAATCGATAAAAATAAATTAATTAAGTATGTGGCGAGATATATACAAGGTACAACCATAGGTAATGTTACTGGCGTACCTAGGACGTAATTGGTTTTTGTTTCGAGCCAAGAATTGATCTCCAACTTGTACACTATAGACAAATTGTTCTTTTTTTTCTTGTGGATGGTTCCTGGTGTCTATTTTGGTTGCACAAGCCTGTAACTCCTCACAAACACTGGTGTGCCTACAGGTAAAGGTCGATCTGTATTCTGGCACATACTTTGTTTTTAAGGTGATCCTACTAAGAAATCAACCATCCGCCCATGCATTTAATATTCTTGTCATATCTTGTCAGGGGCCACTGCTTTTTACCCTAGGGTTCTCGGCTCCAGAAGAGAATATGCAATGTAATCAATTCCGACCTGATAGCCACTTTCTCACCGATGGAATGTGGCTTCCCTCTGTCTTCTACAAATATTTTCATGGTTTCTGCTTCGACAAGCTTTGCTCCCTGGTGCCCCCTCTACAAGAATTTACATGAGCAACCAGACTGGCAACAAGGTCTCACCGTTTTACAGTCAAAACAACCAAATGCAACCTTCACTTCTACTCTACAGCTTGCTTTCTCGCACTCCCCGCCTCTGGAAATCCCTTCCGCATTCTTGCTTCCTTGCTAGCTACAATCTCTAAGAGTTTAAGTGCAACGTCAATTGCCAACTCTTATCTCATGGACTCCTATCTTTCTCTTAACATTTCTTCAACACCTCTTGAATCTAGTTTTTCTCTTTTTTCACTCCATTCTCACTCCACTCTCTTTGCACTAGCATCCGCATTCTTCCCTTATCCATTATCTGACACCCCCTGTAAACCGTTCTTCTTCTGTTCCTCTTTGTCTTCGCTCTTCTCCTATTAAACCCTTTACTCTCCTCTTATGCAACCCCGAGCGATCCATTGGTTGAACTGTTTTACTGGGGGTGAAATGTTTAAAATATATGTACATATATATATTAACACATACATACACATAAGAATATTAAACTAATAGAAAAAGAATATAAAATAGCTATAAAATAATATATATATATATATATATATATATATATATATATATATATATATATATATATTGTTGTGGATTAGTTTTCGCATTGAAGATTATAATCGTGCTATGTCGGTTGCTAATCGACTTAACGTACCCAAAATGTTAGGAACTTGTTAATCTTCTACTGAAAGCTGACTCCTTAGCATTCGGCTAACTGCCGACTAATATCAACTGCCTAGTAGTAGTTCGACTGAACTCCAATAGAAGTCTAAAGAACTCCTACGTACTTCCCAAGAACTCTTATTAATAAAGGAAGGAGAGTCCATTATCTGAAGAATAAGTGTGTTTTCCCATTACACACCCGCCTAAATTTTACTCCGTAGGGGTAAAACTTCATTTTTTTTTTTTACAGGCAATATGAATGAAAAAAAAAACTTTCTCAGTAAATACTTAAAATATCTTCTAGGTTTTGGATCCACTTGTAATTGATCCGTTTCATTCCTTTTTCTTTTGGATCGGCGTACTTCCGGTAAAATTGTTGTTGCTGGTGTTGGCAGTTCGAATATGTCATAAATTACCTCCAGTTTCTTCCGTGGGACCGCTGTCAACCACGTCCAAGGAACGTCTTCTGATTTGGTTACTGTGCCTCTTGCACGTAAATTTTCTCATTTTACAAGGTACATCATGTTCCCGACCCTCTAGTCAATTATTCCAATTTCCCAGAACGACTTGTTCTGTCTGTAGACATTTAAATAATTTTTTTCACATGAATTGTATATTTTTATGTGAGTAAATCTTTCTCTGTCTGGCTTTGACTTTTTGAGCAATATCTTGTCGAATACAGATCTAACCCTATGTGCGAACATCACTTCCATTGGTGTTCCATTATTTGGAGTAATCCTGTATACTTGTAGGAATTTCTGTAGGGCTTCTTCTGTGGGTATTTCATAAGTCTATCTTATTTCATATCTATCAATTCAGTAGAGGTAAACGCCACATTCCTTTCTTTTTAAATACCGCCTGAGCGTTTTCTTTCAATTGGAATTTTGGCTCCATCTTGGTAGATGTTCCTAAACCTGACGAGAAAACAATAAGAAATGTTTCTTTTAGTTTTCTTATTATTTTTTCTGCCTCGTTGTTTAAGCTATGACAAAAAAAATTAATTGATAGATCCCATGACTGGAATTCCGTTATCCAATTTGTATCAAGTAAATTTGTGGTATCTTCGGTGACAAATATTCTGAATTTTCGCGTTTTTTTATTTAATGTAACGTTTTTGACAAATTTTCCGATGAACTGTATCTTTTCACACGTCACTGACCTCGCGATTTTATTCGATTTTATTAACATTGTTTCCCCATCTTCTTCCACATATTTAGATTTATAATAGATAGATCCGACCCAGTGTGGAGTTGCATTTTTATCTTTTTGCTGTTTATCCCGACTGTAACAAATTTTCTCGTTATTCCGTCTTCAACTAGGTTGAACTTCACTTTTTTTATTTTTACGTCTTTATTTCTTGCTCTGCAGTGCGAGCTTTTGTGTCCCATTCTTCCGCAGTTGAAACTTTTTTTTCCTAAAATTGCACTCTCTGTACCAGTGTAATCCACCGCAAGCAAAACACGGTTTCGGGAGTTTTTGATTATTTTTTCCTGGTATTTTCGTTTGAAGATATGAAATTTTAGTATTTTTTTCTTACTGACTTTCTTATTTGTACCGTACTTTCTTTATGTGTGAAACACCAGACAGTTCAATCGTTTTTGCATCTTTTTTTAAGCTAACCTGTTTTATACAATGCTCTGCCAATTCCTGTACTGTAATATTCGGGACGTTTTCTATTTTCGTCAGCACTTTTTTTTTTTTTTATCTCTGCGTCTGTTTCTGATACCAGGCCCTAAACGAATACCAAGCACTGGAAATTGTCAGCGCTCAAATAGGCCAGCTTAAATTCTTCGCAATGCTTGTTTACATATTCTGCATATGTTATGTAATCTTTTTCGTCCCCTTTCATTAAATTCAATAATTTCCATCTTTTGTGGAACAGAGATGTTTTCTTGCTGAAAAGTTCCGTTAATATATTTACCGCCTAGGTAAAAAAATAAATCGTCGTCGCCGATTTTGTTGTGGCGACTTGTGCCTTGAGAAAAAAACAAGTTTTATCTTCTCTTCCGAGTGAATTCGTAGATCTACATGGCCAATTATGCTGTGGAGTAGTTTTCGCACTGAAGGTTATAATCGTGCTATGTTGGTTGCTAATCGACTTAACGTACCCAAAATGTTAGTAACTTCGTAATCTTCCAGTGAAAGCTAACTACCGACAAATATCAACTCCCTGGCTCAATAGTCTAAAGTACTTCTATGAACTTCCCGTTAATTCTATTTAATATAGGAGGGAGAGGTGTTTCCCCATACCACACACACACACACACACACATATATATATGTGGATGAGTGTATATATATATATATATATATATATATATATATATATGTGGATGAGTGTATATATATATATATATATATATATATATATATACACTCATCCACACACATACACACTCATAATCATACTTTTATAGAAATTACCAAACAAGACATTATTGCTGATAAGAGTGGAAAGATTATCTATTAAGCAGAATAGTATTTGTAAAATTATTATTTAAAAATAAAAATTATATAGGTAAGAATTCATAAGGCATAAAAATTAAATTTTATATATATATATATATATATATATATATATACGTGTATTTGCATATATATACAAATACAGATATATACATACAAATATGCACAAAAGTACAAGTGTCACTACGGACATAAGAGCATACCTCCGTACATACACTCATGTGCCCTATACATGCATACATTTACCTACACATATTTTGATATCACAGACATTTTTTTTATCTCCAAAGAGATCACATATAGACATATTAATTTTTTTTTTAGCTGCTAGGAAATCAATTCTTACCTTCGATCATTCTACCTGGACAAAATGTTTCTTTGAGAGTTTTGATATCTCTACACGGTGCATATAATTCAGTCCATGCTGCTGGTCTTGTAGGAATTTCTATATTAATATCTGAAGTAGATTTATAGACACTAAACAGAGTCGATTATGTCGGGATGATAGCCTAATGTTAATCCTTAACATTAACGAATAGGACCATAAAATGTCGTTAGAGCCCTTAAATTTCTTGGCTTTAAAATTGAAGTCTCCTCTAATCTGAAAATAGTTAACTATTTAGACATTACCCTTAATCTGAATGACGGCTCCCACCAACCTTATCTTAAAGACATTAATATCCCCAGTTGTATTGATATTCATTCTATCACCTCAAGACGATTATCAAGTAAATAGCCAACATTGTTAACACGAGCATTAAACGTTTATTGTCCAACATCAAAATTTTCAATTAAAATAAGAAATTATGCAACAAGGATCTTCAGGAGAGTGGTTTCAGGAATCAGTTCGTATATAAAAAACCTATTATTAATCTTGAACCATCTAATGCTAAAAATAATCGTAGAAAAATGAAGTAATATAGTTTAATTCTCTAATCTATTTAATATTAATACAGAAAATATTTTCTTAAAATAGTAAGTAAACACTTCAGCACCAACAATCCACTACACAAAATCTTGAAAAGAAGTATTCTTAAAATTCGCACTCACAGTAGGGACATTAGTATTATCAGTTCTCATAATAATTAAACTTCAAAGTGTTTAGATAATACCAACAGTAAAAGAGGTATGTTAAATTTCTACAATCGTACGTCCGTTAACAACTGTCTGGTCGAAGGCAAATTTATATTTAGCCAGGTAATCTACCAAGCCCAAATCTCCCAGACAAATAACAAGAACAATTACAAAACTTACACTGGTATTTCCTCAGGTGAATTGAAACAACGATAACTCACTCCCAAACACTCCTTTCCTAAACCTAATCTAAGATTTCAAACATCTCTTTCCTGAAAACTTTGGGAAATGAAAGGAGAGGTATTAATCCCCATAGTAAATTGGAAACTGATAATTTCAACCTGCACCACAAAACACCTTTACGATATAGACAGCCTATATTTAATTGAAAAAATTAAAATAATTAAGTATCCTATAACATAATCTGCTTTTAAAATTTACGTAAGGACTTCATAAACGAATGAGGGGGCAAATCTGAATTTTTAATTTGAAATTTGAATTTGTTATAAAACAAAAAATCCCGAAAGATAATCAAAAACTAATTTCTGTTTGATAAAAGCTTGTTTTCCTTCTTCTTAATTATTTTAGTATTAATTAAAACAACCATATTAGCCCTTAACACTTTTGATCCCATCATTTGGGCAGCAACTAATCATAAATTCTGAATTTATTTTTCTAATCCCTGAATTACTTCTTCTACCTGCATTTTTACGACTTAATAGCACCTGATTTTCTAAGCCCTGAATTTAAAGCCCCTTAAACTACAACCTTAATCCTACCCTTTTTAATTCATGATTTATTACTTATTAATCTATATCTTTTTTTATGAATGTGCATGTTTATATATACATATATATGTGTAGGCATGTGTGCGTGTATATATATGTGTGTGTGAGTATGCGTGCGTAAACATATCTATGAATATATATAAATGTAAAAGTATTGGGGTCTGAGATGATATGGGTGTGTCTATGAAGGTAAGCATGTATTTATGTGAGTAGGTTCGCATGTACTCTTGTGCATGTGTATATATATATATATATATATATATAAGTTGTACCTATTTTTATTTTAGCTTTTCCGTTAAATTATTTTACGCTTATATTAATTTTTAATAATATAATTCAAAATTTTAAACAATTATATTTCAAATTCTTTATTTTATTTATTCTAAAAGCCTTTATCTTTTATTAGCAAAATTTTTTATGTTTTCTTATTTTTATACAGGTATAGGTATATGTTTGTATGTGTGTGTGGGTTTGGGTATATATATATATATATATATATATATATATATATATATATAATATTTTAAATATATTTTATTTTATATTTCCTTTAAAACTGTTTGACATTTATATGTGGATGTATATATGCTTATATATATATAGAATAAAAAGTGAGAGAGGCCGTGCACATTTTGTTTAAAGTGTATATTTGTTGTTGTTGGTATTATACCTGTTATGATACTTTAAGTGTCCATAATGGTATTTGTGACGCTACACGTGCTTCGAGTCTAAGATTGACTCTCTTCAGGCGAATAAATTTGTGGCTTTACGTATCGAGAAAAAGAACTCTCCTACTTTTTATTCTATACTAATTTCTCTCGTTGGAACAACCCTATTTCTCTCTCTCTCTCTCTCTCTCTCTCTCTATATATATATATATATATATATATATACTTATTCATGATCTGAGATTCATGACAATATAGTTAAAAAAATGGACATATCACGAGATGTTAAAATAAAGGAAATTCAACCGTTTTCCGTATGTTAATCTCTTTCAGTCTCATTTCCATAAACAAATTGACATTGCACTACACATTTTTTTTAATCATACCACCCCAGGCAAGGCGGTCCACTGCCACTATAGCGCAGGAGGTTACATAGAGCGATTGGGTATAGGAAATGTCAGAAGGAGGGTAATAGACGAGTTAAGGGGTACATAGGGAGAGTTTGGAGAGAATGGGTGCGAGTTAGTGTGTTAGGAGGTGTCTATTGATCTTACATTTAAACGCCTGGTGATTGTAGCCGTCGGGGAAGCAAGCATGCGGAAGGGAATTCCACAGGCGGGAAGTGCGAGAAAAGAAGCTGTTGGAGTTGAAATTGCGGTTACATTTCGTCGGGTTTTGAATGATTTTTTGAGCGTTTTTTTTATAGTTGCCAACACTGTTTGTTTATAGATACGTAGTTTGGAATCAATCTCATTTCGTCTTTTTGCCTTGATAAAGTCCATCACAGGACGAAATGCGTAGGTGAGTTAAATACACTTTTCCTCTTGTCTTTTTATTTAACCATATATACATTTTTCGTTTGTCAATTTTGTAATTCGATAATCTCATTTGTTCTATTGATATATTGAGGCTACCTCAGGGTAACATTGATCTTCACTACAATTATCTATATCTTTATAATTCCCTATAACTGTTGTCTTCTCTGTCATATGTATTTTTTTCTTTTTTGTGTGTGTTTTAGTATATTATGTTTGTACAATTTTTGAAAAATTACTTTTATAAAATTTTTGGGAAAATCCTTTTAATATACTTTTTTTCAGTATCTTCTTATTATACCCGCTACCAATACAATATATCTTTTCCGTTCTCCCTTTTTATTCCAGTAGTAGAATTTATTTTAAATTAAATTAATTTAATCCAAACTAAAATAATAACCATATAATTTTAAACGAAAAATGTTTGTAAATTTTTTTACAAAGACGAATATTATGCCATGTTCTCTATTTTTTCTCTATTTCTCCTTTCCCATTTTTCTTTTTTTTATGTATTAATCTTTTTCTTTTCACTGTCCTTGGCTGGTAATTGTTACCGCTGCTTGTTCGGCGTGCGGTTTTTTTTCTGGTTCTTCTCTTTGTTTCTTTTCTTACTTGTTTCTTTTCCCTCTCTCCTTTAACTCTTTCCCTGTCTCCCCGATTTTCTTTTTCCCTTCTATTCCCCTTTCACTTTCTTCCACTGCTGTTTCTGTGAAACGCTAAATTTTGATTTCTTTACACATATGTAATCTTTAAATGTCCTCTTCATAAATCGAGTTTGAATCCATTTCGCCATCTCTTTTTCCTACCTCTTTTTCCCTACCCTTCCTTATCAACGTCTAGATGCCCATCTTCTAACAAAATCTACTCTATCTTTTAACTCTCCCTCCCACTGTTTTTTTCCTTTTCCTTCTTTTCATTTGAACTTCCGGTGTTGATTAATTTTTTGAGTGAACTACTGTTGTATGAATTTCTTCTTGAGTTTTCCAAATAAAAATCTGGTCGCTGACAATGTATGTATTGCACGCAGAAATGATCATAAGATACATGCGATTTTCGAAGTTTTATTTGAAAATATACACATTGTTGCTCTCAACATATTTTTTCTTGGTATAACTCCCAAACCCATCTTCGTCATCCAATTGCTCAAGTCTATCAGGTATTTCTCTCGCCGCTTTCCCTTGTATATCTTTTTTATATCCGTCCTGTGAGTATTCTCCAAATCCTCCTTTCTCGTTACGTGTTCCAGAAAACTCAACTGTCTCTTCCTGATATTAAATATGAATTTCCTTTTCGTTCACATTCCGACCACAACCTTTTCGTTGCTCACGTATTAAGTTCACGGTATCCTTCTGTAGAAGCACATTTCTATTACTTCAAGTCTTTCCCTCATCTTTGGAAAGATCGTCCCGCATTCGCTGCCTTATAGGAGGACAATTGGATAATTCGAGCAGATAGTCTAAACTATCACCCGGTTCAGACTCTACCCACGTCTATTGAACAGGTGAAGAGGCTCATCCCTTGTTTCCTGTTTAGGATGTGGTTTCCGGTTTTTCTCTTTTCTAGTCTTTTCACTCTTATGTAGCCCCCTGCGCATCAGTGGCGTTTCACCTTGCTTGGGGTGAGATGATTAAAAAAAAAATTTGGCTCTGTGAATAAATAATACCATATAAATCGAACTCTCTGCCTGGACCTTCTGTGATATTAATATGAGTAATATTAATAGTATCTCATTAGGGATTTTACCTATATTTCACTTGTTTTGAATATATATATATATATATATATATATATATATATATATATATATATATATTTATATATATGCAATGCAAACTGGCCCGGACGAATGGGGCATCATAATGGTGTTCTCATGAAACTTCGAAGTCGGCACGAATCTGCTCCGTTAATCTGATAATTTCGTTAGGCTTATCAACACTCTGCATCCACAGCGATATCGAGCACTTTACGATAAAAAAATTCCCTGCTAAGATACATTTTATCAGCAAAACCTCTTGAGAAAAAAACAAACAAACACAACCATGGCGCTAAACATTATCACAATTAAATATTATATATATCTATGTGTGTGTGCGTGTGTGGTGTGTGTGTGTGTGTGTGTGTGTGTGTGTGTGTGTGTGTGTGTGTGTGTGTGTGTGTGTGTGTGTGCGTTATGTTAATTTTGTCTATTTTATTTTTATTAAAAAAACAGCACCAATCTTTAAATGTTTCCTGACTGGCTTTGTGTTTTTCTGGCGCTAACTCCAGAACGCTAGATTAAAAAAAATATTTTTTGTAAGGGTAGCTTCCAACTGAAAACGCAACCAACAATTTTTTTTTTTGACAAATAGAAGCATGAGTTTTGTAACTGAAATGAATGCATTGTGACTGTTTAATTGGTAATGTCATCTTCATTTATTTCTCCTCAACGAACAACACTACGTTTTCCATTTTGTTTTCGTATTGAATTTGTCGCCATTTCCATTTCAGTGAGTAAAATCAAAATGCATAACACAATGAGACTCATTTAAAAGGAAAAATAACATAATGATGTGTGCCTTCAATCAGGAAATGATAATATCGATTGTCATTTCACGTTCACATAATCGAAGTACATAGAATCAAGACACGGATAATGTACAAAGAATCAAAATTAGAAAGAATTATTACCTTCAAATGTTACCCGGTAAAATTAAACCTGCCGACAGCATTTAAACTAAACATAATTCAGACGATGAAAAAAAAACTTCAGTAACCAAGGAATATATGACTGGTGGAATGAACGGCAAGTCTCCCTCCTCCCTCTCTCTCTCTGTTTCTTTTTTCGTTCTTTCATTCTTCCTTCCAATCTCTCTCTCATTCTTTCTGTTTTTCTCTCTCTCTCTCTCTCTCTCTTTAAAAATATATTTTTCTTGAAAGAATTTATTAATCTATTTATTAATTCCACATAGTTGTTTTACATAAACTTTATTGTAATGGATGCCCATAAATGGCTAGAAGCTCCGTTTATTTCAAGCAATGTTTTATTTCCTTTACTGGCCTAAACATGCGAGAAATCTTAATAAAAAATATGGATATCCACTAAAAATAACGGTTAAGTAATTGTACCTATTCGTGTATATATATATATATATATATATATATATATATATATATATATTTATTTATTTATTTTTATGTATAAAAGTTTTTATGAGAATTTTGAGGACCAGCTGTTGTACCATTTGGGTCTGAAAAGCCGCATTATGCGGTAAAATATGTATTACCCATTGTAATAATCTAAAATGATTTCTAAATTATACTACTCTGTTAAATTAAATAAATGAATTTAACATTGAGTTCTTTTGAGTTCGTCTCTATCGGAATTTAGATGGTTAGTATACCAAGTGTGCTACGTTTTATATATATATATATATATATATATATATATATAACGTAGCTGAAATATATGAAATACCTCCAGTTTCTGAAAGGATTTTTTTGTTGCTGAGGTGATGTGTTATACCCCATGGGGATTTTCATATCGAAATGGTCATCCAACATCATTGAATTAATCCTATTTTAATTTATATTTGCCCTGTAATATTTTATTACACAGAGCTCTCTTCCTGTATCATTTTTTAATATTAAAATAACATTTTTAATATTAATTAGGATCGGGTTTTTGGAATTTACCTTCCTGCTTTTTCCGCTTGGATTAAATAACTGAATATATATATATATATATATATATATATATATATATATATATATATATATATATATATATATTGCTGAGGTGATGTGTTGTCCCCCGTGGGGATCTTCATATCGAAATGGCCATTCAACATCTTTGAATTAATCCTTTTTTAATATAGATAGATAGATAGATAGATAGATAGATAGATAGATAGATAGATAGATAGATATTGTGTGTGTGCGTGTATGTGTGTGTCTGCTATGGATGAATTGTCGTGTAAATTATGCGAAAATATGCATAACACTGACATATGTTTTTTTAGATAAATTTACAGAATTACAAAAACACATCTTGAAATATTAAATTGTAATCACCATTGGTTTCAACCATGGTTTCTTTAGACTTCCAAATCCCCTGCAAATCGTATGGGCCTTCCAATTGTTTAAGTAGTTGAATACTCGCATAATCCTTGCTGTCAGTTCATCTTTGTTGTTACAAGTTGAGTTGCTGGCCTTTCACTCAGCTGCGCCTCATATATAATAATCAAATGGGGTGCAGACTGGGAAGTTAACTGAACAGATATAAGAGATGATAAGGTCGGAAATATTACCTGACTGTTATGACAGGATTCTCCTGCTTGTGTGGCATGGTGCAGAGTCCTGTTGCCAGATATAAGGTCTTCCATTAGCCACCCTCTTGACCCAGAGGAAAAATACCTCAAGGCATTTTATCCAGGCCCCCGTGTTGAGTCTGAGTTCCTGAAGGAAGATGAATAGAGTCATAATGTTGTCATCACTAGTGATCACTCTAAACACCATGATGTTGACTGAATATATCTTCGGGCTTTTTTGGAATCCTCTGCACTGTTCTCAGATAGACACCCAAACACTCCGAAATGTTCAAGCTTCCAACGCCAATGCTAAGCAACACATTTCCAAATTTCTTATAGGGCAAATTGCGATGTGGTGCTCTTTTTTTTCACCAACGGTGACCAACTGAATCTACCATAGAGTGCAGTTTACAGCGCACATCGGTGAAATTAAATATATGAAATACCGACAGTTACTACATCTCATCATGTGTGTGTGTATGTGTATGGGGAGAGAGAGATGGTGTGAGAGAGAGAGAGAGAGAGAGAGAGAGTGAGAGAGAGAGATAAAGTTAGATTAAACTTCATTGTGCAAAATTAATATATATATATATATATATATATATATATATATATATAAGTATATGGTAGGTAAGGATGGAATAATATTCCGTATCCCAAAAAACACTATTCTTAAAAAATTGCTCAATACAAAGTAGAGCTAATGATATTTATTTATAAATTATAACATAATAATGTTGTAATATCACTACAAAAGCAGCTATTTTGTTTCGACAATTCTTGTGTCTTATCAATTGATGAGGTTTATTTCAAGCTGAAGAGTTTTAAAGGGTTAAATCTAGCCCAACCCTCTTAATCATGGAAGCATTGTTTAAGAGATTGGCCTAGTTTGTAACCTTTTAAAACTTTTCAAATTGAAATAGACCTCATCAATTGATAAGACACAAGTAGTATCGAAACAAAATAGCTACTTTTGGAGTAATATTATAACACTATTATGTTATAATTTCTAAATTAATATATCGATCAACATTGACATTCAAAATCTATAATTCTTCTTCTTCATGTGCCCTGTCCTTTCAGGACATAGGCGATCATGGTCTTCCACGTCTCCTTATTTCTGGTGGCTCTTAGTATGCTTTCTTCTCATACACCTCGCAACCCCCGTTCCGTCATCCACCTGATCATATATGTTATCAGCTGCTTTCCTCTTTTTCCTTCTATCTGGCCTGTCAGAATCAGATTCTTCAAGCGTTCCTTCCGCATTGCATGACCCAGGAACTTCAGTTGTCTCTTCCTGATGCTCACTATTAATTTTCTTTTCGTTGCCATTCTTTCCAACACATCATCATTGCCCGCATGCTCGGTGCATGATATCCACAGCATCCTTCTGTAGCACCACATTTCCGCTGCTTTAAGTTTTTTCCTCATCTTCGATGATATAATACAAAGCAGAAAACAAATTTAAATTATTGCTGTTCTTATTTTCAAAAGGGCGAAGTTTATAAGCTTTTCGAATTTGTCTTATATATGTATAATTTTTTGCGTCAAGTAACAGAACCCAACCAACGCCTATATCCACTGGGCCAGATCTTTCTGCAGATAACTAAATATATATATATTTAAACAATAAATTTCTAATGGTTATTCGAATAGACAATTCTCCAGATGAGGTGTTTCGAAATTTATTCTTTAATAAATATTTGCTCTGTAGCATTGAGTTTTTTAAGGATCATTTTAAATATTTTATCACCTTGAAAATGTAATTACTAGAATCAATTTGGATTATTTAACAAGGAAATTTACTTCAGCGGATTACTTCCATCAAGCGGGAAGCCAATATATATATATATATATATATATATATATATATATATATATATATAAATTTATTAACATCAGTGATCATGAATATTATGAGGTAATCCTCGTAGAATTTCATCACTCTCCACAGAACCAATTTCAGCAATGATGAGTTTCTGTACCTTTCTTATAAAAAACGGTAATGTTTTTCCTTCGTATAATTTTCGAATTGCAACTTGTACATCTCTTATGTTGATTGACAACCCAAGCTAAAGGACCCAGTTTACCCGATATAACACGAACGGGAAAGGCACAAGTGACAAACTCATGACATTCTCAATGTCATTGTGCGAAAGTATTTAAACATTAACCATTCCCTTTTCCGTGATGATAATTATCTTGCGAGCCGTATAGAAGCCATTTATTATATTTTGCAGTTAAAAGACGACGTTTGTGCCATTTGAGCAATAGTCATGCAACTAGCGTAGCCTTTGTTGGTTAATTTCATGGTATGGGAGGGTATTGGGTAATTTATATGTCAATATTAGATAATCTCTTCTCTAGGTCAGTAGTTTGTTATGCCAATAAAAAAAAACAGCAACAGAAATAATAATAAGAACAACAACCACAATAATAATAATAATAATAATAATAATAATAAATAATGATAATAATAATGATAATAATAATAAAGATCGCTTGATTAACTAGTAAAAATAGAGCCATAGGCAGAATGAATATTCCTCTTTGATGCTATATAGCTAAAAGAGCCGTTGTCGGATCAAGGGTTTCCTCGTATTTTATGATTTTTTAATTTATTTGTTTACATTCACTTTTATTTATTTAGTATCTTTTATTTAACATGTTTTTTTCGCTTGATGTTTTATTGCTTGCCTATGCTGATATGAATCACTTAATAAGCAAAAAGAAGCATTTTGAAAGAACATACAGAAAAAAATGTAGATATTAACACAAAATTCGAGACGGAAAGACGGTTTTACAGAAGGCGCATAGGCGGATAATTACGGCCATACATATTTACACTCGCAACGCGCCGGCGCACGCACACACAAACACACACACACAAACGCACAAACACACTCATATATATATATATATATAGAGAGAGAGAGAGAGAGAGAGAGAGATGTAGAAATCAGATTTATGTGTAAGATTAAAAGGGAAACGTACGTATAAATATGCATGCGCGTGTATCTATGTAAAAAGAATTATCAGAAAATAGCGTAACATATATCGAAATGTATCATACATATTGAATGAATTCGATATATATATATATATATATATATATATATATATGTGTGTGTGTGTGTGTGTGCGTGTGTGTGTGTGTGTGTGTTTCTCTGTGTGTGTGTGTATAAAAGAAAACTCAACACGTCATTTAAATGACGTGTTGAGTTTTCCTTTATAAATATCATATTGCTCTGGATAAAATCCATTGAGCTCTCTGTATGGATATAACACTTAATATTTTATATTAAGTTGATCTAGTTGGATTATCTTCACCGTTTACGGACTGGACATCTCATATATATATATATATATATATATATATATATATATATATATATATATATATATATATAATCGGAGTCTAACCGTACTGATGAGCTGTGATACAGCGAAACAGATCTGTCTCTCACACCCTGATTGAGCACTCTGGAAGAATGGTAGACTTTGAAAAACAGTAGCTACCCTGGCATGTACGCATCGCTCATTCACTAATTAATTAGAGCACTCTGGCTATTAGGCGTGTATAATGATAATATACACGTTAAAAAGTCTGCCTTCTTCTATCGTGCGCCCATGGCCCAAAGGTAGAATCGCCGACTGACGCCACAAAAGCAACCGGAGTCTAACCGTACTGATGAGCTGTGATAGAGCGAAACAGATCTGTCTGCGGATGACTATATATATATATTATTGATTCACCCCAAACAAGGCAGTATTGCCACTGGTTCATAAGCGGGTGTTGCAAATGACAAGAACGAAAAGACAGAGGAACAAGATACAGGGGGTGTCGGGTAAAGGATAAAAGAATGATGGGAATCAAAGGGATAAAAGATGCTAATTAACATTGCACGTAATCCCTTAGAGGTTGTAACTTACATGGAAGCTATTATACGGAAGGGAGTTTCAAATGCGGGAAGTGCGAGAAAAGAAACTGAGGGAGTAGAAGAGGTGGTTATAGTCGACCGTTTTTACTGTAAAAGTGTGAAATCTGTTTGCCAATCTAGTAGCACCAGTAAATTGGTGTAGATGGGTCACCAGGACAATAAGCTCGTCAGAGCAGAAGCCGTAAAACTATTAGTAGAAAAAGAAGAGGGAAGCCACATACCGACTGTGAAAAAGTGGCTGGAGTCGAGCTGTCAAATCAGGATCGATTATTTTGCAGATCCTCCTTTGAATGTTGTTCAGCACGCTCGACGAGATATGGCAACAGTGTTCAATGCACGGATGAATGGTAGATTTTATACGTGCAGGATGGATTCTGACGAGAAAAAGTTCCTGTCCCGACAGAGTGTCCCGAACTTCCTAGAAATAGCTGTAGCTATTGATTCGATGTAATCATTCTACATGAGATTGTTTGGGATAGTGAGGCCGAGAGGGCGCATTGTATTACGTTCTGGGAGACTTGCGTCACTCATACTGATAGGAGTTTGTCTATAGTGATTAAAGAAAAGCTGCTTTGTTTTCGAAACATTGAAATTTACTAGCCCTTTCTTGCCTCAGTTCACCACAGACTGGATGTCTTTATCAGGAGCAGCAGTGACGATTACTTTGCAGATATCTTATTGAGGATGGAGTAAACGGTAGTGTCTTTGGCGTAGAGACATACTTGTGAACTAATTATATCAAGAAGATCACTGATGAAATCAGGATAGAACCATGAGAGACATCCGCGTTAGTGTGATAGGATCTGGAAGCATGTCCGTTTAATACAAACTTCATTAAATGATTGGACTAGATCGAACCAGCGTCTATTATAACATAGCCGTGTAGATTGCGCAGCATGCCAAACCCTGTCGATCTAACAAGTTTACGTAAATGTTTAGCACAACAGGGATTAGGAGGGATAACAAAATGATAAACTTTAACAAGAACTACAAAGGAAAAGAAATCGTGAAAAGTCATAATCGCTCACATTCTGAAAAGAATGCAACTCTTAAATGAAGTAGATGTATCCGGGTGGCTTTTTCATCTGCGACTGCTTTTAATGCAACAAAGGTTTCATTATCACTTGATAAGGGTGCATGTTAACCTTAAAGACGTCCCTATATCGTGCCCATATTGATTCGAGTTGGTTTGGGAAGTATTTTGCATATTGCCGATTCATGGTGTCGTTACCCTATTCACTATTGTTCGAGTATTTATGGTGGAAATATTATTTGCACCTTGAAAGATCAAGGAGCCGTGCAAAATATGAATCAACATATCTCGATATACCTTCTGAGTGGTGACATCAAAATATTTATGATGACGTTTTATTCTTTCTGAAATTTTTGTTGCTCAATTCCTGAAAAAAATGTTGGTATGGTTTGAATTTATAAAGTAACAGAATAAGAAGCTTCAATAATGATTCTTGTTTGAAAAAATCTGTAATGTTCGAACCCACACTATAAACATTATTCCTGTTTACAACTTCATCACTGTAGAATGGAAACCTCAATATTGATTATCTGCCTTCTGATAGTTGTTATTTAGAATGTTGGCTGGTTGGTTTGTTTGTTTTTATGGCATATCAACATCGGCGGGTCATTTATTGCTAACTAAATTTTATTTATTTATTGCTGGTAATACCTCTTTCTTTCAAAAATGTTTGTGCCTAGTTATACTATTTTCTTTTCGAGTATCAAGATTCATTGGGATTTGTTTTTAAGGGTAGGGTCCCCAAGTCCTGCCCTTGTTATTTAACCCATAACTGGAGGGAAAAGTACGGATTAATACCTTTCCCAAGAGTACCAGTGCTGAAGTGAATGCAGGGTATACAACTGGAATTAGAACTCAGCTCACCGATTTCTCTTTCCAAGCCGATATCCACTGCACCACAACACACATCCGTCACTAACCGCTTACAGCACCTGGTATTCCCAAGTGGTCACCCATCTAAGTACTTGAACAGGCTCAACGTTGACTTAACTTCGGTGATCGAGCGAGAACTGGTGTATTCAACGTGATATGACCGTAAGCCTGTTTAGAATGTAATATTACACATGTTTTATTGTAAAATTAACTAGTGTAAAAATCTTTGTTTGCATTTGTATGATATGACCATCTATTTTCTGACATTCTTTACACAATGGGAAAATAGTAACCACGACGCAATAAGAGAAAGAATTTCCCACCGATAAATGGAAGCAGAAATGTTGCGTATACGTTTCGCATCTTTCAAATAAATTTAATGCTTCTTGACAATAACGAGCCTCACATTTTCCACCTTAACGTATTGAATATGTAATGCGTGGGATGTAATTGACAAATAAAATCATATCTTTAAGCCGTGATTTCGTGGTGATACGGAGGGACCGGATGTTTGCCCTCAGATATCCAGAAATCAAATGACCAAAACTGGTCTTTGCGCATCTGGACTCTACGGAGATATTCCGGAGGTCAACCAAAAATAGTTAAATATCGAATTCCATTTATGGACCTGTAGCGGAACATTGGATACTGATTGGTCATCAAATCGCAAAATACAAAATACGTCACAGAAACGGTTTTCCATAGCTAAAGGAAAAAATCGATTCTGATCTACCCCCACGTGACTATTCAATATTTAAGGATGATCTCTAACCGGTCACAGCGGTCATTTTTAGAGGAGGTAGTGTGTTTACACACATCAAAGATGTAACTCTTAACTGCAAGTGATCCGGACATTGTCCCCCCTCTCTTTCTCTTCCTCCTTGTCTATCTCAACAATTACTGCTACAAACATTTTGTACGAACTCTTAATTCCTCAAACTCATCATTGAATACGAACTCTTCTCAAAACATTCTCAATGAACATTAATTTCTACAACACTTGTTATTCTTTCCTCTTAATAAATTTCTATTTTAAACATTCAAAATGTATATTTTATTATTCCACTCTTCTACACCAATCCACACATTCCAACTGCCGACAACCAACCTTCTGATGAAAACCTTCTGATAATAATTCTGATGAATATCAACCCAACATAAAATTTGTAAGTTGTAGGGAGTTCTGTTAAGTCTGACACAAGGCCGAACAAAATAAACATTAACCAGCTCCCTTCATTTCAATTGCAAACTAATACAACTGCCTCTTATGCTTGCTGGCTATTTTATAATGTAAAATGTACCAGAATTTTGCATTATTGCTGTTTTCCCTTATAAAAACAAATAAACCTCGAACGAACCGTTCAGTAATATTAGTTAAATTTAAAAGAAAACCAACAGACGTCTATAAGTGTCCAGATTTCAAAGCATATTCGACAAGGTTAAATGAAAGACATTAGATATTTGGAACAGGGTCTAATGAAATACAACAGATTTATTTTTCATTTCGTGAATACTGACTCCATGGGGAGAAAACCTAGTGCATTAAAGCTGTCTTTAATGAATCTGGTGACCCAGTAATTATGAGTTCAAGCTTTTGACCTCATAATGTAAGCTTAGACTCAGTAGAAACAAGGTAAACTAAATAAGAACAAGACAAGATATTGCCAGTATAGCGGAATGAGAACACTCTACCCCCGGCAGAGGGAATAAAGTGTTCACATTTTTTACATTGTTCTGAATGTGACAACATTTCTCTTGTTGTGGGCTTCGACCTTTTCAGTTGCTAAAAATTTCGTACCGGAAATGGCATCGTACATGGAATGAGAGGGATCGAAATAAATGGTTCAGTGCGAAATTCCTAGAAACTGAAGAAGGCCGGAGTGTACAAAGACAGAGACTTCGTAAAAATGGCAATAAAGATTAAGACAACAGCCCGAACAAGGTAAATAATGGAAATACTTCCTCATCACAGAAGTATAGAGAAATAATAAATGTCACAGTTCTAATTTTTTAAAGATTACCCAGATCGGCAAAGAGCTGTAGAAGGACAAAGGGAACAATGATTGAAACGTTTTGATAATAGCAACAAAAATGCAGGATTTAATCGAATTGAATTAATGTGAAAAATGATGCATCTAATCTGACTGATAGATATCTCATATAAAATATTTGCTAAAATGACTTATGTTTCAGGATTTGGCAGGATAAGCATATCATATTTTCTTGGGGAAAAGGGTAGTGATGATTATCATGAAACAACAAACTTCCTTCTAATTAAAATGATCACAGTTTCATTTATGCGCTCTCGAAATGTGTGAAATTCTTCTTTATATCCCGATTATATCTTCAGTAAGAGCACATTAACTAAATTCTCCTCTTCATCTTGGGGGAGAGTGTCCAGCATTCAGCGTAATATAGAAGATTAAAGTAAGTAATCATCCAACACTTTTCTTTGTTAAAATATTCTAATTCTTCTTAATATTTGGCTTAATATTTTACAGAACTACGTGGCGTTTGTATACTTTCTGTTTGAGCATTTCTCGCAAAGTCTTGTAGAACATCACAAATTCTGTCAATTTCTGTCACTTACATTTTGAAGATCAGCTGCCATTTGATAGATTTTCTCCCTTTGCTCTGTCTTGTTCTTGCGAAAACATGATATCATTCCGTATCTCCGACTCTTTCTTATCTGTGACAACTTATGTACACGACTCTATATGTGAGAACAGTATTTCTTATATTAGTAGTTACTAACAAAATGAATATGTTTGGCGCAAAAACAAAAAAACAAAAGAACACTCTGCTGTTTTTAAATTATTTCCAAAAAATCAAGGAATTATCGAAAGTTTCAAAACTTATTAGGGAATTAATATTTTACAGAATACGTTATATTATTAACAGGCCTTGAGGAAATATGTTTTAGAGGAATATGATTCACCCTGCCATTTTTATATCGTGCGTTCATTATATTTTGGTAGGTCTTTGGCCAAATTTTTTAGAGTACATAAAGAAATATCTGAAGATAAAAAAAAACGCAATATTGAATATGAACATTTATTAAATTCGGCCTTCGTGTTGTCAAGAACAATTCAATAAACCTCGAAAATTATTTTCTTGAGAATAAGCGCTTGCATAATTTAATAAAATACGATATTTTCTTTCAGATTCGATAGAAAAAAAATCTCAAAATATTTATTTTTAAAAAACTACTTGTCATTTTTCAGGGAAGTTTTGAAATTAACCCCGTTGCTGTTCATCACAAGTCTCATTTATTAAATAAAGACGAGTAGATTCAGATTTTTAAAATGTCAAATGGGAACATTTTTAAAAGAATGTCTTTTTGTTTTTACTTTTAGCAAATTTTAGATGATTTTTTTTAGTATGAATACCCAAAAAGGATGTGCGTTGTGGTACAGTGGATATTGGCTTGGAACAAGAAGCCGGGTAGCCAAGTTCGAATTCCAGCTGAATCCATTGCATTCACTTACGCGCAAATACCCTTGGGAAAGGTATTAATCCGTCTCTTCCTTCCGGTTATGGGTTAAATAGCAGGACAGATTGGATTCTATAGCCTTGGTCGGCAACCAGTCTACCTTTCGAGACATGATCGCCCAAGCGTGTATCACGTATGACACTTAACTGACTAACTAACTGACCCAAAATTGAAATGATTGTAGCTCTTATGGACTGACTAAAATTCAGTATCGGAGAAGTATTATGATATAAGTCTAATTTCATACAAGTCAGTATAAAAGTATGAAATTATACCTTGAATTATTGAAAGCGTATAGAATAACAAATTATAATCTTTAATTATTCAGTATATAAGCTTAAAGATAATTTAGTTGTAAAGATAAATAACTTGTTTATTGATTATTACACTGAACATATTTGTTCAGATTATATTTCTACATTTTCCCGCGTTTTTTCTAACAGGAGAAGAATTACAGTTATTCTATTTTGTCTTTTAACTTCACAGTCTAGCCTGCGCGAATAAAACATTATTTTCATTTTGAAAGAAAAAGTAAACATCTAAACTTATTATAAATGGAACTTCGTCTGTTTGTGTGTGTCTGTGTGGGTGTGTCCATTACCTATAGACTCCGAAACGGCTGAACCGATTTTCTTGAAAATTTAAACAGTTGTACTATAAAGGTCTGCGAGTGTTCTTAGCTAGGTTTTGTGTCGAGGTACCCCCGATAAATATCGAAAATCGATAATCGAAAAAATCGTGTTATAGAAGGAGTGGTCCGATTTTAATCAAATTTGATACACTCATAGACAAAGACATAAGAAACGATATTCAGAAGTTTCAAGGGTGCAGTTCTTACAATAGTGCAGAAAATCGATAATATATATATATATATATATATATAAGGCAAGATGTGTATGTGTGCCTATTTATCTGCTTGTATGTCTGGATTTTTTCAGCCCTTTTATTTTAGTTTTTGCTTCGGGTTTGGCTCTAAATAGGTATAATTGTAGTTCTAAGTCTCAGCTATGATACTATTTACTCAGAGGACTTATTTAGCCTTCAAAATTCAGTTTACGACGAAAAAGACTTATTTGATATCTATAGCAGGAAATCAAATATTGATTTACATCCATTCATCTTTCTTTCAGTCTACGGTTTCGTTTTAACTGGAGAGAACTATTGCTTTTTAGTCTTTTGTGCCAACCTCCAAAGAGTTTGAGCTCCAGGACCATGGATTAGTTTTAAAGCTTTCATTACACCCGAGAAACGCCGGACTATACTGCTAGTTACAAACAGAAAAGTCAATTATTAAATACTTTGATTTACTTATAAACTTTGAAATTCTTCTCTTGGACAATGTTTGAATTTAAAGTGAATTTTCAATTTAATGTTTCGTATACAATTGATGTAAGTTGTAGTGTAGTGGATATCGGCTCCGAACGAGAAATCGGGGAGCTAAGTTCGAATTCCAGTTGAATTCATTGCATTCACTTACGCACAAATACCCTTGGGCAAGGTAATAATTCATCTATTTTCTCCAGTTATGGGTTAAATAATAGGACAGATTGGGTTCTACAGCCTTGGTTGGCAACCAGTCTACCGCAGAAAGTAATGGCAACCTACAGCGGGATGATAATCTGCCCAGTTAATCGCCTAAGCGTGTTTCACCTATGGCACTTAACTGATACGATGCTAATCCGGTGAGTCGATAACTGACTAAAAATGTATCACTAATTTAAAATGTCTTAAAATTCTATTCATATACGGAAATTATTTTTCCTTTTCTTACAGATTACTCTTAGAGCATTATGTTTCAATGAGAACCGATATTTTATTTCAAACAAACAGCAAAATATTTAATTTTTAAAAGTCTGTATTAGATGGGAAGTAAGCTTTCTTTGACAAAGTCATGACAAATTATGGATTTAATGCGTATATGAAACAAAGAAGAATCAAGATTACCAGACAAGCTTTTTCAGACATTTCCAGAAATCTGATTTCTATTGTCCCTTGTCTGAATATATATGGCGTCAGAAAATTAATTTGGCTTTTAAGTTTTCCTAGCGTAACCGTACTTAACTAGCATGAACAAATATTTTACACAAATAAACAAACTTTTGAACATTTTCTTCAAAGGAACTTTTATTTCAATCTGAAGGACATTTCAATTGATTGAAATTAATCTCTGATATAAAAATACATTGTAAATATAAATTTGCTCACAAAAAAATATCAGTCGAATACTTTTAATTACTATCAAAGAAATATAGCGCATATGTTTATTGTGTATTTCGTCTTTGATGTCTTTGCACAGCAATGAAAATTGTAAATATTTAGTTTTATTATCTCTTTGGCGTTTTAACATTTACCGCTAGACTTACAATTTCATATCGTACAAATCAACTATGAAGTGTTTTTTGTGTTGTTAAACATCTTTATGGGGATTTTGTTTAGTCTTGGCCAGTGTTTGTTGGGATTTTATTTATTTATTTATTTTTTTTTTAGATTCTAAAAATAGTTACCTTCAAAATGAACTAAAACTGAGAGCTGACAATTAATTTCAGTGATGATCGGCCTCAACAAATTTACGGAGACTCTTGAAATTTAGGAAAGAACATTATTTGTACATGCTTGGTCTATAGTGAAACCATTTTCTTTTTTTTATCTCTCGTGTTCCTTAAGGACGAAGGCGATCATGGATCTTCACAATTTCCTGTCCGTTGTAACTCTTAGGAAATTTTCACTTTTTGTTATCTCACCTCAACCTCACTTGTCCTGCAATTCTTTTACTCAATATCAATTAGTTTTTGCTGTTTTCGTCGATTCATAACCCCTGCAATCTATAATATGAGAATTAAATTTTCCCAGCCCTATTTTCTCCTAATGTATCCAATAAATTTCTATGTCTCTTCCTAATTTTAAATAAACGCTTATTTTTTAAAATCTTTTCTTAATACTGACATGTTAATATTCTAATTACTCACACTATTTATAATGTTCGGACTGTTGTCCTCATTTTTGTTGCTATATTCACGATGTTTCGTTTGTTATACGCTCTGGCTTTCTTCAGGTGAGCAGAATTTAGTTCTGAATCCTTTATTTCGTTCACTTCAAGGACATCGCCCAATGAATAAAAACGTTGATTGTATCGAGTGACTATTGAACTAGAAGATTGTCGGTTCAATACCTGGCTAGAGCAGACGTGAACAAAGACTTATAGAGCTGTTTTAAAGGAAGATAACTGATACTGAATCACCTGGAAGAGAGATAACTCGTGGAATTATTACAATCTACCCTGATGAACGAAATAAAGGGACCAGTAATAAATTCAAGTTACCTGAAGAAGACCGGAGCGTACAACCGTAAAAACATTGTGAATATGACAACAATGCAAATAGTGTAAATATTTTTTTTATTCCATTTTCTCTAAAAAGTCATCGTTTCTCACATGTTCGATCAATGGTATTCTCTTCGCCATTCTGCAGAACCGCATTAATGTTGCATTAAGTTTTTCATCTGTGAAGAGACTGTCCAGTGTTGTAGTTTTAATTAGTGTTTGTTGACTTCTTATAATGAATAAAAACAACAGCATAAGATAAGACTTACAAATTGAAAACACTGAAAATCAAACAAGTGCAAACATTTAAAATGCTCACCAGCATCACTATTCAGATCGTGCGACTCGGCCATCATCATTTCCGAAAGGCCATCGAATACCATGACACTCAGCACACCATCAGCACCTTAAAAAAAAAACTCACACCAAACAACGAATCTAAACTTATTTATAAATGGAACTTTGTCTCTGTGTGAATGTGTTTGTGTCTGTGTGTGTGTCCGTTAAGTATAGACTTCGAAACGGATGAACCGATTTTCTTGAAAATTTACACAGTTGTACTTTAAGAGTCTGTGAGTGTTCCTAGGTAGGTTTTGCGTCGAGGTATCCCCGATAAATATCGATAATCGAAACAATCGGGTTTTAGAATGAGTGGTCCGATTTTAATCAAATTTGATACACTCATAGACAAAGACATAAGAAACGATATTCAGAAGTTTCAATGTCGCAGTTCCTACAATAGTGCAGAAAATTGATAATATATATATATATAGATATATATATATATAAAGTGTATCGAGGTAGCAAATAATTTTCTAAACATATGCTGTTAAATATAAGAGACAATGAATGTCTATTATGTTTAATCATGAGCCGTTCTAAGCGTTGTATTTTGGCTTTAATTTCAGTTGAAAATAAAGACAAAAATTCTCCAACATTTGGATAATTATTTATTGATTTGCTTCTAAGCTTTCGGTTCACATGAGCCATCACCCCTGCAATCCATGAGCCATCTTCAGAGAGGTTATTTAGACTGAAATATAATAACATCCACCATCACCGACGATTTTATTTTGTGTTGACATAAAACTCCGCTTGGCAACGGCAATAGTTACCAAAAATAATAAACGCAGTTCTCAAATTTGCAATGCGGTTTTATGACATAACACCGCGTGATAGCGCGAAATGACAACAAAACCATGTAGTCAAATGCAATGTAATATGTTATGTCCGGATTTAAAGATAATTTTATTGAGTGTTGGTTGTTTAGATTTGATGTACATATAAAAAACCCAGTACATATATTGGTTTTACTACAACCACGCTCTCCCGTAGACTTACATGTCATCTTTCTGATCAGAGTACAATTAAACAACATTTCTCTGAAAAACATAAACATGTAGGTAATATCAGAGAGATTTTGGTCAACAATACGGTGATCCTTACTCATACACACAGTAAGAGGAACCTGCAGATTTTGGAGGCCATGTACATCAAATCTAAACAACCAGTACTCAATAAACTCACCTTTAAATCCGGACATAACATATTACATTGCATTTGTTGTCATTTCGCACTACCACGCGGTGTTATGTCATAAAACCGCATTGCAAATTTGAGAACTGCGTTTATTATTTTTGGTAACTATTGCCGTTGCCAAGCGGAGTTTTATGTCAACACAAAATAAAATCGTCGGTGATGGTGGATTTCATAATATTTCAGTTTAAACAACCTCTCTGAAGATGGCTCATGTGAGCCGAAAGCTTAGAAGAAAACCAATAAATAATTATCCAAATGTTGGAGAATTTTTGTCTTTATTTTCAACTGAAATTAAAGCCAAAATACGACGCTTAGAACGGCTCATGATTAAACATAATAGACTTTCATTGTCTTTTATATTTAATAGCATATGTTTAGAAAAAATATATATATATAAAGCAAGGTGTTTGTTTGTGTGTCTGTTTATCTGTCTGTATGTCCTTTATACAAATCCACAATATTTATCCGATTCTCACCAAACTTCATATAAATATTTTTCAGGCTGAGTCTGAGCTCCAGGACCACAGATTAGTTTTAAAGCTCTCATTACACTGAGCAATGCCGCGCTGTACTACTAGTTTCTAATAATGCAAAACAGACAATTTAGCGGCCAAATGAACAAGGACAGACTTACATACTGCGATGAAAACATAGAGTGTTCACTCCTAGAGTGGCACAATAATATTATTCGCAATTACATTACCTCACCACCTACAACAACAAACTCTTAGATTATGGAACACGAAAACGAATTTAGTTACCTCCCCTTGAATCTATGATAACATTGGCGCATCCGCGCAGAAAAAATATTTGCTTTGCAGACCCTGATTCGAGGATGACTCTCTATTCTCTTACTCTATTTCTTTCTATTCTAAAATCCGAAAACACATTGGAAGTGCGAAAGATGTCTTCCAAAAGCTAAGCAAAATAATATGAAAAAAAAAACTCATGAGAAACAATTTAAAAATAAAAGAAACTGATATGAAATATCGACCCTCCTTTATATCAACGATGAAGAAGTGGTAACAAAAGTTTGGTTCTCCAGAAGGATGATGAGAATATCATGAAATAAATATGTAAGGAGAGAATATTTTTAAGGAATATGGAAACAAAAATGATGATTATAACATCGAAAAGAGAACCTGATATGAAATATCGGCCCTCCTTTATAACAACGATGAAGAAGTGGTAACAAATATTTGGTTCTCTAGAAGGATGATGAGAATATCATGAAATAAATATTTGAGTAGCGAATATTTTTAAAGAATATGGAAACAAAAATGGTGATTACAACATCGAAAAGAGAAAATTGAAAATTCTAGGAATGATGAGGAAAAGGGACACTGAAAAATGTGACACTCACAAAAAATACAAAAGAAAATGGATTGTGCATTTCAAGTCGCAAGGCCTTCGTTCGCAATATAACTTTCGCTTCCGCTGGTCAACTGCTTTATGTATTAACAGTTAAAAAAATGGATTGTGTATTTCAAGTCCCAAGGCCTTCGTTCGCAGTATAACTTTCGCTTCAGCTGGTCAACTGCTTTATGTGTTAATAGTTAAAGAAAATGGATTGTGCATTTCAAGTCCCAAGGCCTTCGTTCGCAATATAACTTTCGCTTCCGCTGGTCAACTGCTTTATGTGTTAACCGTTATTGTTGAAACTGTCTATGAAGCTTCCGATTAGGAGGATCAATATCTATCTGTAGCTTTGAAGATCTTGAAGGCATTTTTATGAGTTTAGAATGCTTGTCTTCTTCACAAGTTGAATGTTTATGAGATATCGAGTATAATTATTGATCTGGCCCCATTTTTCTTCTCAAATCACACAAAAAAAATGTTGTCCTAAACAGCCATTCTTCTAGATCTTATTAGGTTAATGCATGCTACATTCTTTGAAATACGCTGTTCCTAATTTTCATCAGCCTACCTTCCTGATGTTATCAGTTCTCAACTCTGTATTATGAGATGGAAAAAATTCGCTAGAAAGACAGAAGAGATTACTGGATTGCTATGTGATGTCTGTTATGCAGTATGGCAGTGAATTCTGGACAATGTCACCAAGAATGAAAGAAAGACATGAGGCCACTGAAATGTGGTTCTATCAAAAGAATGCTACGGATAGCATGTGAGCAAAGAAGATGTTTTGGAGAGGATGGAAACAAAAAGGAAACTAATACTTAACATCAGGAAAAGACATCTCTCAAATCTCTGACGCGACGGTCGAGCTTGCTCGTCTTTTATTTCGTTTGGGAATTCAATCCAGAGTGTGATTCTGGTCTTTCCATAAGACGACAAACATTTCACATCAAGGTGTAAAATTTTGTGAGTTTTGTGCGTGTTAAACAAAGTTTGTAAATTCGAGAAAATTCGTTTATTTTGAACAATGAGTCAGATTTGAATTTTTAAACCTAGAATTTGTTTTGTTCACTACAAGTCAATGTTCATTATATTGTGGATATTTTTTCATTAATTATATTCCCAACAAAATCCTAATAAAATATTTGCTTGTTGATACACTATTTTGTTTGTTAATTAGCTTTTTTATTTTTCTCATTAAGAAACATCAACATCTCTAATTAAACACAATATTTAGGAAAAAGACCGTAATTTATATTTTGTGTGTTATTTACTATGCTCCACTTTTTTTTTCCGCGAGGATGCTGTGGAAAACTATGACTAAACAAACCCCTACAACAATGGAGTAAATTCTTCTTTAGAAATCCAGTCAGGATTTCTTATTTTAACATTTGACAACAATATTTGCACACTTTATTTTCAGTTGCTATTTACTGCAACATACATATCCTCACTAATTTTACATTATTTACACGCGAACTCGAGTCCTATTCTTTGTCGTTATAATCAAAACTTTTCGGCCAATGTGAGTTCCGGCATTCATCAGAAAATTGTGTATTCTTTAGAGAATTTCAGTCTGGAAATTTTATTTAAGTTGCAGAGAAAGGAAACAGCAAGAATTCGGAGAGAAAGTAATACATGAAAACGAGAAATAAGTATCAATAATTGTTAAAAGACAGAAGTCATCAAGGGGAACATCCCGATATGCTAACTACGATATGTCAAAATCAAATAAGTAAAAACATTTTAATACTTGGGAATTATTTTAACAGTTGACAGAAAATGGGGAAACACAACTCGAAGGCGCATTGAAATAGTGAAAGTTGCCTCCCAAAAGCTAAGCAAAGTATTAAAACTCAGGAAAATATTGTTAATAAATGAAATAAATGAAGAACTGCTATATAATATCAGAGTCATCGATACCAGGAATGCTTTTCTACAGAAGGATGCTGAGAATAGTGTGGACTGAATCCGTAAGTAAGGTATAATTTTAAAAGATAGCAGAAACAAAATTGACGCTTATACTTAGTATACTAAAAAAAAGTTGAAATTTTTAGAGGACATAAAGAATTGTTGTAGCCTGTTAGGACAAGGAAAGAAAACACAGAAAAAACGAGGTAGGTTCAAACAGTGTATTAGAATAAGAGAAAATATATACAATAATAATAAGTGTAAGTTCGAACTGTATAGTTACGCTGCGTTTCGACCGTCACTAGACATCTTCTTGACAGCCTCCCCGGAAGTCACGCAGCTTATTATTTATTGACTTCCGCTGGTATATTTTCTTTTGTTTGGTTTAATGCAACGGAGAGAGAGGAATTAATATTAGTGGTATTATTAGTTGTGCTTTATTGTAATTCGCAATGTGAGATTATGTAAAATCTATTTTAATACTATATACTTGTAAAATCCTGAAAATAAAAAAATTAGCTAATTTAATACTATCATGTACTTGTAAAATCCAGAGAACAGAAAACTTAGCTAACAGATGGGAAAGAAAGGGGTAAATATAATTATTCTTCTTTCGTGTCCAAAGCGGATTATTTTGAACAAGCTAAAATTTTGTAAGTAGTCATAACAAAATGTTAGGATTACTTGATGAGGTGAAGCAGGGTTAAAATCCCCAATAGTTGTTCCTGAGAACAGATTTTGTGGGAATTGAAAAATCTAACTATGATGTAATCGAAAGGAAGAAGACAGAAAGACATTACGTCATGTGAGCTGTTGAGATTTCATTCGTCGAGCCGTGGCTCCCCGCAAATCGAGTGAGTACGAAACGGTCTCATTGGTCAAAAGCTTTGAGTCGGCCAAAACTCCCGAGAGGATTGAGGATGGTTATAAAAATCCGGACTCGGCGAGAAAAATCAGAGCTGGAGTGAGTTTTTGAAATTATAGTCGAAATGTAACGACTGTGAAAAAAGTCCCCAACTGGGGAGCCAAGACCCACGGCTGGTCGCCTACCATAGAACTTATGACTAAAGAGTTAATGTCGAATGAAGCCTGACAACGATTGACTTAAAGAGTTAATGTTGAATAATGCGCCTCCGATAGGAATCCCGAAAGAACGTTATTGTTTTAAAACTTATTTGGGAGAATTAAAATTTTTAATTATTCTCGAGAAAAAGCCCGCACTGCTATGAAAACAATTTGTAGAGTTGAGTTGGGAGAGAACTTCTAGGAGACAAGGATAACCAACCCCACACATTGCCGCCTTCACGTCGCCGCCATTACCCGCTTTTGATTCGGTTAATTCCGTTAAACTCCGATAAGGACCCGAAAGAACTTTGTTGTTTTAAATGTTGCGTAGAGAATTGACAGTTCTGGTTATAAAAAATATGTGAAAAGACTTTAAAAGCAAATTGAAAAGCTCTGATATTTTAACGAAACTTGGAAAAGACTTTAAAAAGAAATTGAAAAGCTCTGATATTTTAACGAAACTTGGAAAAGACTTTAAAAGGAAATTGAAAAGCTCTGATATTTTAACGAAACTTGGAAAAGACTTTAAAAGGAAATTGAAAAGCTCTGATATTTTAACAAAACTTTAAATAGACACTTGTATTTGTAGATTGAAAGCTCTGATATTTTTAAGTGAATCCTCTCTCCGTTTTAAACTGGCGTACCGACAATTGTACTTTCCGCTTTTGTAATTAATAATTTTTTTTTTATTATAAAGACTTTATTCACAACTCTCCTGGCGTCTTCGACCTTGTTCACATATTTAATTTCTTTTTCTTTTTTTTTTTTGGTGCTGTGTTTATTTTTAACCACAAGTGTACACCAGTATCCGATCTGGTTTTGGTGGAAAGACGGCTACTGAAATTGCACAGTTCACTTTCTGAGATCAATGCATAAAGTGGGCAGTGGTCTGTTGTTGCAATAGACGTCTTGAAAAACAGTTTTTGTGACGAGATCATCACGACCAGCAACAGCGACTGAACCAACCGGCCAGCCGCGTGGCAGTGTCACAACTGGTGCAGACACGACCGTCGACGAGAACAAGCGTCACAGCCAGCCAGAGCCAGCCCCGAGTCCATTCCTATAGATAGGGCACCTTAACAACGAGAAGAAAATTATTTGAAAATGACGATTCGAAGGATAGGAAGTCGTAGAGAGCCTTCCTTTGCCAAATTTCAGACACGGTACATATAATTTTTAAATCTCAATTGTTCTCGAATGGCCTGCTCCGTTTTTTTAATTTAACGTTCTTTTTATTTCTATGTGTCACAACTATTCATGACATGGGCGATCATGTCTCTTCAAAACTACTTTTCTCTTGTGACCCTCCGCAGTTTTCTATTTTGTCTACGCCCTGTAACTTTACACTGTCCATTCACACAAGCTTGTCATGTAACTGACTCGCTGTCATGTCCTCTCTCAATATGACCTGTGAAGGGTAAGTTTTCTAATACCTCCTTCCTCATTATATGTCCAAGGAATTACAGCTGTCTCTTTCTGATTCTGAGCATTTTTGTTCCTTTTGTTACCATCTTATTTAAGGCTTACTTGCTCCGTTCATGGAATTACCAGTGTGTTATTTAGAGCCTTATTTCTTCTCCCTCCAGTTTTCGCTTCATCTGTGGGGATATTGTGTTCATTAAGTAATTTATGCAAAAATACACCCCGTGCATATTTTATATTCTTCCCGCCTGCTTTATTTTCTGCCTGAGGCACAATCAAAGCTCTTTGTTTCAAGATTCATCGATAGTAATGTTTTTCTATAAAGGCGACTGACATGTTTATTCAGATTTGCATATTGATTTCTCTGAGCCTCACTTTGTTTGTGGATAAAATAAAATCCAATTTTAACACCAGACAATTTTCATTGATGGACATTTGTCAATTATTATTATGTTATTATTAGATTTTCTTTCAGTTCAATTGCTCTTTATCGCAACTCCCAGATTGTATTCCCACGATATACAGTAAATAATTTGGATCTGAAATCAAGAATAAAATATGCAGCTTGGTTTTTCGTGTAAAATACTTTACCGGTTAGGCTACGAAGGTCAATTATTTAGTCTAAAACTCACCAAAACAATTTATATTATCATTCTGAAGATGAGATTTTGATCTCGAATTAGTAATAATAAATACTCAATACCTTCTTTACCTTCATTTATTTTACTAAACGCATTGTGAGAGTTTTCAAAACCTAACCATACACCTAATATACACAATGCTTCAAGCAAATTACAAAACTGTCCATATATATACATATATTTATTGTAATAGTTGTTACAATGGTTTATAAATTCACAGTATCACTACACAAAAATTTTCGCGTTTCGAAGCTGCTTCTCATCGGGTGACAAAGTTGGAACTTCTCATCGGGTGACAAAGTTGGAAGCACGTAAAGCAGCTTCGAAACACGAAAAATGTTTGTGTAGTTATACTATGAATTTATAAACCGTTGTAACAACCATTACAATATAATGCTCTACGTTGTATCGAGCAGTCTTTATAAAAGTAAATGCAGGAACAGTAGGTAAAAAAAAACTACGAGTTCTATAACTTTGTTACAATATATATATATATATATATATATATATCGTTGAAATTCTCGGTCCATGAGTGGGCGGACGTGATAACAAGCTCTTCTTCTATTCTGAAGATGAGATTTTCATCTCAAAATATTAATTACTAATAGGTAATACCCAACACCTTCCTTTAATTTACTAAACGCATTGTGAATGTTTAAATACCTACCTATACACCTTATATACTCAATGGTTCAGGCAAATTACAAAACCCTACGAATTTATATTTTATTTTTCTCAGGCCACCAATACAATTTAATCCCGTAATTTACAAGTTGCAAAATGATTTAATTAATTTTTAAACATGTAGCACTTTTTTTTTTCTTATTTTTTTTATAAGCGTTTCACCCCGAGCAAGGCATGTCACTGCCACTACTGTGCAGGGGGCTACGTAGAGTGGAGAAAGGCTGATTAAATATAGGAAATAACAGAGGGTGGGTGATAGGCGGGTGAGGATACCGAGAATGAGGGTTGGGTAGATGAGAGTGTTGTGAGAATAGTTGGGAGTTAGTGTGATAGGAGGTGTCTATTGACCCTACATTTAAACACCTGGAGATTGTAACTGTCGGGAAAGCAGACTTGTGGAAGGGAGTTCCACAGGCGGGAAGCGCGAGAAAAGAAGCTGTTGGAGTAGAATTTACGGTTATATCTTATTTGTTTAACTGTAAAAGGGTGGGACCTAGTTGCTAATCTAGTATCTCGTGTAAATTCGTGCTTAGGCGGCACCAGTGATCTAAGCTCATCGGAGCAGAAGCCATGAAAGTACTTGTAGAAGAGGCACAGGGAAGCCACATCACGCCGGTGTGAGAGCGGCTGCAGCCGGTCTGCCAAGTCAGTATCAACCACGTTACAGATCCTCCTTTGTATTTTGTCAAGAAGCCCAAGGAGAGCAGCAGGGGCACCCGACCAGATATGGCTGCAATATTCAATACACGGGCGGATGGTAGATTTCTATATGTGCAGAATAGTTTCAGGTGGGAAAAATTTCCGGGCCCTGAACAGGGAGCCGACTTTCATAGCAGCAGATTTGGCAATGGATTCAATATAGTCATTCCATTTGAGGTCCGCCGAGATTTGATATTATTAATTTTTGACAGTGTATTTAGGCAGCAATCTGTTCTTTGTATGTTTCATTAAAACAGAGAGACAAGGTGTAATGGTTTGTATTTTTTATGTAATTTTCATGTGATTTTATGATTTTTTTCCTTTTCAGGATATGAATTATATAAGCATTGTCCAATTTCTTTGACTTCCGAGCGCTTTTGCCATACCAAAATCTATCTGTAAGATACTTGTCGATAGCAAAAATATAAGAGCATCATCTACACGCAAAAAAGGCTAAAAATAATAGAAGCATTATTAATAAAAAGAACAAATGCAACACACATGTATATATATATATATATATATATATATATATATATATATATATGTATGTATTTATATATATATGTATGTATATATATCTCTATATATATGTATCTATGTATATGCAGTTTACAATCTATTTCGTAAGCGTCAGCAAGTGTTCTTAGCTAGGTTTTGTGGCGAGGTACCCCTGATAAATATCGAAAATCGAAAAAATCGGGTTATAGAAGGAGTGGTCCGATTTTAATCAAATTTGATACACTCATAGACAAAGACATAAGAAACGATATTCAGCAATTTCAAGGTTGCAGTTCTTACAATAGTGCAGAGAATTGATAATATATATATATAAAAGGCAAGATGTTTGTGTATGTGTCTGTTTATCTGCCTGTATGTCTGCAATCTTTTCAGCCCTTTTATTTTAGTTTTTGCTTCGGGTTTGACTCTAATTAGGTATAATTGTAGTTCTTAGTCTCAGCCATGATATCATTTATTCAGAGGACTTATTTAGCCTTCAAAATTCAGTTTACAACGAAAAAACTTATTTGATATCGATACCAGGAAATCAAAATTTGACTTATATCCATTCATTTTTCTTTCAGTCTACGGTTTCGCTTTAACTGGTAACAACTATTACTTTTAATCTTTCGTGCCAACGTTCAAAGAGTTTGAGCTCCAGGACTATGGATTAGTTTTAAAGCTTTCATTACACCCGAGCAACGCCGGGCTATACTTCTAGTAAATAACAGACGACACTGAAAGAAAAACAAAGTAACTGTGACCTCTCTTCTTCGGGGGTTGAAATATTTGCATCTTTCTAGACTACATCAGCAGTTATTATCCTAGCCCAGATAAGATATCCGAAATGAAAATCTTAATTTTCCCAAAATAAGGAAGGTAAGTTAATTACTAACTTCCCAGTCTTATAAATTCTGTAATTTAGTTTGTCCCATACTAAATGAGCATCGTAAAAAATGACCATTATCAGAAAATCATCGACACATTTGTGTCATCTTAATCATAACACTTACTCCCATATACAAAATAAAGATATTTAATTATTTTGATTTTCACATAAATATTTTTTCATTAAACTCTATGCTTCTCATCCAGCAATTAAAAGAATAATAAATAAAAACTATATTTTATACTCTGGTAATAGAGAGATGGGGATATGCGTTGTGGTGCAATGGATATCGACATGGACTGACAAGTCGGGAAGCCGAATTCGAATTCCAGTTGATTTCATTGCATTCACTTACGCACACATAAGCTTGGAAAAGTTATTAATCCGTCTCTTCCCTCTAGTTATGGGTGAAATAATAGGACATGTCCATTGAAACATGCATAAAATAAGAACGAATATATAGATAGAGGATGTGCGTTGTGGTGCAGTGGATTTCGACTCGGAACGAAAAATCGGTAAACCGAGTTCGAATTTCAGTTGAATACATCGCATTCACTTACGCACAAATACACTTGGAAAAGGTATTAATCTATCTCTTCCCTCCAGTTATAGATTAAACAATAGGACAGATTGGATTCTATAGCCTTGGTTGGCAACCAATGTACCGCATAAAGCAATGGCAAATCACTGCGAGATAACCTGCCCAGTCAGTCATATCTTTTTCGAGAAATAATTGTCCAAAGTGTGTATAACGTGTGACACTTAACTGACTGAATGAAGCAGGGACATATCAAACAGACTTGTGGTTTACTGGAGGATGCTAAGAATGTCGAGGATAGAGTATGTGAACAAGGAAAAATTTTAAGGAAAAATTGAACAAAAATTAACATTTGTCCATGATCAGAAACAGAGGAATTTTTAGAAGCATAAAAAGGAAAGACGGCAACCTGTTGCGGGATAATTAAAAATGCCCGAGGTCTATACAGGGTAGGACTTGGGACCCTGCCCTCAAACGAATCTTTCTCCATTGGAGGATGCCGGCTCAACCCGACTAGGGTGAATGCCGTACAGGTAGGTAAGCAGGTTACATCGAACCTTATAGGCAAATGATAAAAATAAAAGCTTTGCATGAGAAAATAAGCAGAAAATATTTGAAATTATTTTCTCTTAGAAAATGTATTTTGTTTCAAGGAAACTTATATTAGTGAGACAGAGTCGGATTCGATTTGGTCATATGAACGCTGCATCCAGCAAATCAAAATTGGGCTCATGAATGTTTCAGAGCGTAGTTTAATTTCAAGACATTTTTTTGTTCGGATATTACTTCTTTGAATTTATAAAGGTTTCCCCCGATATATTTCTGTGGGACATAATTTGCTATCTACTTAATAAATTTTTGCTTCGGTCGAAAAAATTACTTTTAATTTCATTAAATTTTACTTTCGTTTAAAAACTTCGATGATAATTTTTTTATATTTGGCTAAATTTCTCTCAAGATTTTTAGGTCTAGAGATTGTAGATAATATAAATTGTCTCGTTTAATGTTTATAATGCAGTCAATTTTTCGGCTTCTTAAATGTGACACGAACTGGATCTTCTGAAGGCAAATGGGACTGGATTAAACAGTCAGTCAGTTTAGGTGCCATACGTGATACACGCTTGGGCGATCATGTCTCGAAAGAGACATGACTGACTGGGCAGAAGATTATCCCGCAGTAGGTTGCCATTGCTTTCTGCGGTAGACTGGTTGCCGACCAAGGCTATAGAACCCAATCTGTCCTGTTATTTAACCCATAACTGGAAGGAATAGACGGATTAATACCTTTCCCAAGGGTATTTGCGCGTAAGTGAATACAATGGAGTCAGCTGGAATTTGAACTCGGCTCCCCGGTTTCTCGTTCCGAGCCGATATCCACTGTACCACAACGCACATCCTGATTAAACAGTAAAGACTCTAAAAAATTTGTAAATGAATGGTTTGGTTGTTTAATAAGGAAACAAACATTACTGTCATCTAAAAGGAATAAGAAGCAGGGGAGAGCCACGATTTTTGTTGTCTTGAATACTCACAGTGTATAACGGACAAAGCCAGAATTGGATGCATCCTGATGCATATATTTCATTGTCGTTTAGGTTCAACTAAATGTCAAATTATACAAACTACAGTATATCCTGTTATATATAATATTTTGCTTAGTATCCTCTATGTATAATCTTGTTTTCCTTCATAGTATCCACAAAATGATAAAAGAAAAAAGCTCTTTTTAAATTATTTTGTTAGTTATGAACATAGCGCAGGGATTCTTTAAAGGGAACTGCCAGTTCCAACTCGCTAAGCATTGGGTCTAGACCTTGCGTTGTCCTTACAATATGACCTCAGCTTCTCATAAGCGTTATACGCCATTTAACACGTGACGCCGACAGGAATTGGTTTCCCGCCTAATATTATCGATTTGTAAATATTGCCTGGCTCTTATTCTAGGTCTAGCTTCACTGATCATTTTTCGAGCTTACTCGAACAGCATTGTGTGGGATTGTAGTTGGAAGGTAAGAATTAAATAATTAGAGATTGAAAAAGAATGTGCACACTCACGCCTACTCATGAGAAATAGAGACAGCGAGGGAGAAGAAATGAAAGAGAACTGCATAATAGACCGTGTGGGATTTAAGTTAACCTGTAGAACATTCACAGCTAGCTGGTTGGATACAAAATAGAAAGTGAATGTGGCATAAAAATCGTTTAAAAAATGTAAGAACGCTTTGGTTGGCAACGTGAATATAAAATATAGAAAGCGTTTGATTGTCAGACATTAAAATTGAGTCGCCTTTGATGTTTGCGCATGCGTTACAGCTTTTCAGGATTATCGTTTATGAGAGTTAAAATATTTCTTTTACTTTTTTTCCCAGAAAATTTAATACTAATAATTTTGAAGGTCACTAGAATTTGTCCAATGAAAATGAAGATACCTTGTGTGGCTCACTGGATTCCAAGAAAGCGGCGGAGACAATAAATATATATATATATATATATATATATATATATATATATAAATATATAATTATATAAATATTAATAAAATATTATATATAAATATATAATCATTGTGCCGCATCTTGCTCTAGTGTGAGAGCTGGTATATATATATATATATATATATATATATATATATATATATATATATATATACCAGCTCTCACACTAGAGCAAGATGCAAAACAATGATTATATATATATATATATATGTGTGTGTGTGTGTGTGTGTGTGTGTGTGTGTGTGTGTGTGTGTGTGTGTGTGTGTGTGTATTGATTGATTGATTGTTTAATTAATTAGTTCATGGTCACAATAAAATTACACATTTGGTCATAATAAAATTAGACCAGTACCCATTTGTATAAAAAGTCTTCAATACAATTATACAATTATTATATTTTGAATATTCTTCATTTGTAAACGAATTATTACGCGACCTAGATTTCTACCATGAGTGGTGTTTTCAGACGATTTGCAATAACTGATTTTACTACTTACTGTTTTTTTTTAAGAACGCGCACGTAACGGTGATTGTTATTTTAACGCTCACGTAAAGTGGAATTTTTGAACGTGTAAATTTTAAAACTACAAGAAATAATATCGTTTTCATCCACGGTTGTATGAACCTAATAGGTATTTTTTGGTATGATTTCGATTAGTCTTAATTTCTGTTCTTTCATTCAATTGTTTATTTTTGTTTGTGAATAGCATAATCGCTAACTTTTCTTCCTGGAACAATCTACATATTTTGCCACTGTTGTAAGGCTTGGCTGCTTTCACTATATATATATATATATATATATATATATATATATATATATTCGTGTGCTTGTTATTGTATTTTTTCCGTTAGGTTATTGTTGTATTATCTGGTTGTTACTTTTTCCGCTTATTTTCTTCTATCCTAATATTTTTTTATTTTGTTTTTTGCCCATATATGAGTGTATAATTATAATCTATGATTTCTATCTATCTATCTATCATATATATATATATATATATATATATATATATATATATATATATATGAAAGGGAGAGTGCAAGAGAGAGAAGTGTGCTGGAAATTTCTAGGCCAAAGATAAAAAAATTTAAAAAGTTCTGATACTCTGTCACTTGGGACGATGTTAGTCGGAGCGAGACATTTTCAGCAACCATCGTACATCCATGATGTTACTTTTGTCAATGCAGAATACTAATTAACCGACAGATATAAATAAAATATTCAGGATATGCTTGTATGCATGCGAAAATTTATTGTGGGTTGCCCACCTTATATGAAAAATTATTAAAAATACTTTTTCCTCTCTCTCTCTCTCTCTCTCTCTCTATATATATATATATATATATATATATATATATATATATATATATACAGGGGTAGAGGCGTAGTTTTTGTTTCATGTATAGGATTTGTTTCCGCTTTCTTCAAAACCTACTTCATTTCTATACTGCTGATTTCTCCTCCGACACATTGAAATTTATTTGCTACTAGCAGTATAGCCCGGCGTTACTCGTGTGTAATGAAAGCTTTAAAACTAATCCATGGTCTTGGAGCTCAGACTCTTTGGACATTGGCAGTGAAGACTAAAAGCAATAGTTTTTCCAGTCAAAGCGAAACCGTAGATTGAAAGAAGAATTTATGTAAGTCAAATTTTGATTTCCGGTAGAGATTTCAAAAACGTTTTCAATCGCAAACTGAATTTTGAAGGCTAAATAAGTCCTCTGAGTAAATAGTATCATGGCTGAGACTAAGAACTACAATTATACCTACTTAATGCAAATCCCGAAGTAAAAACCAAAATAAAAGGGCTAAAAACCTGATTTTGATCAAACACGATAGGATATCGGGATATCGATTTCCAATATCGGAGTTAAATAAGTCATCCAGGGATAAACTAACCTAAGTCAGTCCATGAAAACTTATCGTACACAT